>CAXITT010000064.1:892120-903153 GCA_964033795.1 Lymnaea stagnalis
GGGGGGGGGGGGGGGGGGGGGGGGGGGGGGCGGGCACTAATTGGGATTTCTGTAATGTGTGTTACTAGTATGCATGTTTTGTCAAATTTTCAACCCCACCCATGAGGCACCATTGCTCGATATGTTATGTTGTAAAGGAATTATATGAAAAATTTTATTTTTAGGCGTTTTTCATTCAAGTTTCTATGCAAATATGGAACAGCTGAACATAAAGCGTGCGTTTTTTTTTTTATTTATAATATATATATATATGTATATTTAAAACTGTGAAGATTTGACCCATTACATTAAGCACTTGTAGTAGTCGTTTACCGATATAATGATACACTGACGTGACATCACGATTACGTTTTTGTGTGGGCATTATCGATATATATTATCATCCGATTCCCGGAATCGTCAACCCTCTACAACTTCAGAATCCCACCAGCCTACGTGTCCCAGATCAAATTTACCACTGCCTTCTTATAGCCTTTCATTAATTTAAGACTTAAAGGTTGATTCGCCCCTTAGAAATTCTGTTTAAAACTGGAGTCAACAAAAGTCACCCAGTGGAAGGTCCCACGGGGAGTGATCATCACACACGGGTCGGCCACGAGGAAGACAGCAGAGGACAGTGGTATGACGTAACACCGCCCAAATAGACTGGAAATTGGCGACACCGAATCGCATCAGGACGCCGATGAGATGGGACACTGGAGATTTGACCCACTCGACCCACATCGATAAGCTAAATGACTCAAGTGTCTACCATCATTCGGCCATTTTTATTTTTTTTTTAAATTTATTTAACCCCCTTCTGCTCCGATCAACGGTCGTCTGATTCGGTTTGATCTGCAATGATGGCGGTCCCAGTTGGGACGTGGAAGGTGTAAATGGCCCCGTCCGTCCCAGGTCAGCCAGCTCCAGAGTGATGGATTCGGTTGGCCAATCGCCCCTGGCGTGGTGGTCCGGGAGGGTCATTGTCTCGGGATGCTGGGGTTATAAGACTTGATTGACGTGGTGGAGAGGGTCGGTGGGCGGCTTTAGATTGAAAGTGATTAGCTGCGACCATGGGTTCAGATCTGTTCATAATATACCCAATAGAGATATAAACTACGTCCAAATGTGTTAAGATCATATGTAGGCTGGTATATAATGATAGCCTGGTATACAATGATACCCTGGTATACAATGATACCCTGGTATACAATGATCGCCTGGTATACAATGATAAGCTTGTATATAATGATTGGCTGGTATACAATGAAAAGCTGGTATACAATGATAGCCTGGTATACAATGATGAGCTCTGATAATTAATAGACAGTTTTTAAGAAACCTAAAAATCGATGGTTCTCAAAACTTTTTCAGCCATCACTCCTCAGCACCATTAACCCATTCCTAGCCTACCCCCCCCCCCAACCCTTTAAGACACACACACACACCTCTGTGTTACCCAAAACAGATTTATTCCAGATAGTAGTTAGCACAAATCAGTAAAGAAGATAGCAAACAATAAAATGTAAAAGTGTTACATGAAGTTGAACTTTTAATTAAAGAATTTTTTTGTAAAAACTTCTTTTTTAAAAAAAAAATAATAATTTCATTGATAAACTTATACCTATGTCACTTAATGTGACAACATTTAAATGTATACATATGTATGCTTTTGGCACTTTGTGGTAGAACATTTTTAAAATTATTATGGATTGCATTTTTTTGTTCAGGGCAGGGGCTTCTCGGCCACTTGCCACAGTGCATAATAATAAGGACTTCTTGTGAAGTCCTAATCTTTGACTTCAGCTTTGAATTAGACATTCATCAACGAAATGCATCTGCAATTAAAAGGGGCTTTATCACAAAATCTAAAATGTCATTTCAAGAAGATCCTAAAATATCTCAGACACATTTGTGTATACCGTATGCAGGGGATCACAAGATATTTAAGCAGAACCGTCTCCAGGGGTAAAAGAATGAAATAGTGAAACGAGGTATGTGGAAGCTTGAAATAAGGTAACAGGACAAAAAACAAGGACGTTTCGGCATAAAGCCTTCCTCAGCCAACAATAGAAATGAAAATATAACAAAGAAAAGAACACAGTAGAAAACTCAAGCAGTATTCATTCGTCTCTCCGGAAGTGGGAAAACAGGAAGCGAGAGAATATAAATATTGACACTGTGAAAAATAAAGTCCACAATAATTATTATTTCATTCATTTACATAGCTTGAAAGCAGTCCCTTCATTTATTTCCAGGGGTAAAAGGACCGCACCGAATCACATCCTCACCCAGGGGAAGGTGGGGGGGGGGGCAGCAAATGGAAAATTTCAAATTCGAGAATATTCTCTTAAGCACGTTTTAAACAGAACTCAGTTAATAACATGAGCTATGATGGCTACCAGATCGGAATACCACAAGATGAGGTAGCCACCAGAACATAATGTCAAGGAACAGAGAAGAGTGCTATCAGAGAAGGCTGCGTGCCCCCATGAGAAGTTGCATTAGATCTGGTAGCAAACAGGAAAGGTAGCCACCAGAGGCAAGACTCGGTTAACAACATGAGCGGGTGGCAGCCAGATCGGGCTACTACATCGGGCTACCACAAGATCAGGTAGTCATCGGAACGGGATGTCACTGCAGCGGGTTGCCACAAAAATTATATATCAGAGGTTGTCACCAGAACTTAATGTCACATAGACATAGCAGGATGCTATCAGAGTAGGCAGTAGACACCCATGTGAGAAGTTGCATTGGATCAGGTATACAGGACATAGCAGGATGCTATCAGAGTAGGCAGTAGACACCCATGTGAGAAGTTGCATTGGATCAGGTATACAGGACATAGCAGGATGCCATCAGAGTAGGCAGTAGACACCCATGTGAGAAGTTGCATTGGATCAGGTATACAGGACATAGCAGGATGCCATCAGAGTAGGCAGTAGACACCCATGTGAGAAGTTGCATTGGATCAGGTATACAGGACATAGCAGGATGCCATCAGAGTAGGCAGTAGACACCCATGTGAGAAGTTGCATTGGATCAGGTATACAGGACATAGCAAGATGCCATCAGAGTAGGCAGTAGACACCCATGTGAGAAGTTGCATTGGATCAGGTATACAGGACATAGCAGGATGCCATCAGAGTAGGCAGTAGACACCCATGTGAGAAGTTGCATTGGATCAGGTATAGCAAACAGAAAAGGTTGCCACCACACGCAGGAAGACAGGGAAAGTCTGAAATGGAGCAGGGTGGCACCATGGACTTACCAAACTGGGTAAGAGTAACCCTACAGTGAAGCCACTTTATCATCTATAGTAACCTCACACCCTCTCTCTTCTAGATCCGACATTTGTACTTCTAAAGTGCCCAAAAGCGCTAAGGAGCAGAATTAATTTTGACTTGAAAACAGAGTTAATTTACACTTGAAAGTCAAGTTAATTCTGTTGGTTTTAATCAGACTGACATCATCTCCAAGCAAAATTTAATTTTATTTCTTTGAAATCTGCAGATATTTCTAACAATAGCTAAGTCGTTCTGGGTTTTTTCTGTATAGTGTAAGGCACATCGGATATGCGGTCTAAAGAATTTCTGTATTATTTAAAGCCCAGACGAATATCCGGTCTAAAAAATTTCTGTATTGTTTAGAGCTAAATGGTTATCAGGTCTAAAGAATTTCTGTGTTATATCCGTTTTAAAGAATTTCTGGTCAAACGTCCAAAAACGATTGCGGGCTAAATTCAAAATTAAACTTGGCCTTTGAGGAAATAGAAGATACAGAGTCTTGTTTTTGGTCACCATCCTTTAGCTGCCCTCTCAGGAACTACTTTTCAGCTAGGTGATTTTTAAAATTTAATTCTGTTTTTACTTTTTTTTGTTGTTCGTTGATGAAGGCTTCCTGCCGACACGTTTGAAGTTTTGTTGCGTTCCTTTTTTTTTTTTCAGGTTCTCCCATACTTTGTTTCACTCATTTCTCTTTTCAATATAAAAATTGCAACACACAGAACCAAAACACTTGATCAAAAGTTAAGGAGTTAAGATTACACGCTTCGACCCCCAACTCACAGGTAGACACGGTTAGACAATAATGTATACATCATATATACAAGGGCAGAGGCTTGCTCAGCTGTGTGGCTTTGTCTACGCTCGGCCATGTTGATGGAAAGGTGCTGTCATTTTCTGGGTGTAACTTGATCAGAGATATGAGTAAACACCGTCGTCCCCCCACACACCAATCTCCCACACAGTAACCCCCCCCATAACCCCCCCCCCCCCAATCATTCCGTCTGTAAGTAATGGCCACGCTTAGCGTCAGATATTGATTGCATCCCTTGCTTGTTATTGATTGCATCCCTTTCTTGTTATTGATTGTTTCCCCTTTGGTCCACGTCACATGGTCCACGTCACATGGGACCTCGTGACACCGATGAGAGGTGAAGGTTGTGTAAGCCACCGTCACATTAGGTGATCCATGCTTCACTTCATATATAGGCTCTAAGGTATAGACTATAGAAGTTCCCATCATTTCATAAATACCAACAATCACTTGATACTTTTAATTCATTTAAACAGTTGAAACCCTTTCCTTTTCTTCAGATAAAAAAAATTTAAAAATGCCCTGTTGTAAAAAATGAATTCAATAGCTATAGAATTGTGATCTAAATTGTAGACTTTAAACCCCACCCCCCAAAAACACGAAATCCACTCTACGTCGTGGGCTTATCATTAACTTACGTCATTTAATGCGAATGATCGGCGCAGTACTCGGAGCGTAGCCAATGATCGGTAATATACAATTCCACAAGCCACCGCACGAGGGATTTGCTGATAATAATGATTGTGTCTTGCAAATTGCAACTCAATGTCGATTGTACTGAAAACGGCCCTCGCTTTGGTCTCAATCCAGATTGATTTGTGAACAGCGCCAATTTAGCGGCTCCCGCGCCACGAGTGACTGGGGCTAATGCGTTCGCGCCTAACATTACACTGCAGGGTTTGACAGCGGGGAGATGCCGGCGTAAAATATGGCGTCCATTGCACGGGGAGTGTCCGAGGGCGGTAAATAACGTTCGATTGTCTTTGTCCCAAGATTTATGGACGCAAACCTGCCCGTGTTTTGGCAACCCATGTGTGCACGTTACTCAACAGAGATTAAAACGGGAGATCTCGTCTTGATTTGACGTTCGGTATCGGGGTCGAACTCGAGGGTTCGGTATCGGGGTCGAACTCGAGGGTTAGGTATCGGGGTCGAGCTTCGAGGGTTTGGTATCGGGGTCGAACTCGAGGATTTTGTATCGGAGTCGAGCTTCGAGGGTTTGGTATCGGGGTCGAACTCGAGGGTTCGGTATCGGGGTCGAACTCGAGGGTTCGGTATCAGGGTCGAGCTTCGAGGGTTCGGTATCGGGGTTGAACTCGAGGGTTCGGTATCGGGGTCGAACTCGAGGGTCCGGTATCGGGGTTGAACTCGAGGGTTTGGTATCGGGGTTGAGCTTCAAGGGTTCTGTATCGTTTTGACCGAATTTGGAGTTTTAAAAATAATACATTTATTCAACCGGGGACAAATATTGTAAATTATGTAGCATAATTAGCTTCGATGATATAATTCAGCGTTAATTGTATTTGATAAAAATTCAGACTAGCGCTTCTGTGACGTCTCGTGATGGAATCGGAGTCAATTGCGCACTGATGTGTTTAAACAAGAGTTGCATACAAGAGCTCGTATGCGTAATCATTGAATCGCTGATATTACCGAGTGAGATAGGTGGGGGGGGGGGGTAGACGGGCACGCGATGGCTCATTGATGCGCAACGAGAACAATTGCGCACCTGTTCATTTCGAAATGTTGCGCACCTGGTAATTTTTAATTCGGAGACATTGCACGACAGCGCGTTACACCGCTTGATGTGTTCAGCACGTGACACCGCTTGATGTGTTCAGCACGTGGCACCGCTTGGTGTGGTCAGCACGTGACACCGCGTGGTGTGTTCAGCACGTGGCACCGCTTGGTGTGTTCAGCACGTGACACCACGTGGTGTGCTCAGCACGAGGCATCGCTTGGTGTGTTCAGCACGTGACACCGCGTGGTGTGCTCAGCACGTGACACCGCTTGGTGTGTTCAGCACGTGACACCGCGTGGTGTGCTCAGCACGTGGCACCGCTTGATGCGCTCCTCGTGACTATCAATGATTACCCGTGGTGGCATCTTAACGCGAGGGGCGAAATGGTGACTTTAAACTATTTAAGCAGGTTTTAACAGCCTGGGGTGCCGGCACCGTCAGGGTAAACAAAAAAAAGAAGGGGGGGGTGGGGGTTGCATGAAATTTCAGAGGGTGTGAAGAGAATGTATTGTTAGGACAGAATTTCCATTTACTTTTAAGTTACTCGAGGTAATGTTTGTATATATAGGTATATATTTTTTTAATTTATTTATTCACTTACAACAGTCTGTTTTCCATTTACTTCAGAGTTCTTTGTTATACCATTTACTTCAGAGTTCTTTGTTATACCATTTACTTCAGAGTTCTTAGTTATACCATTTACTTCAGAGTTCTTTGTTATACCATTTACTTCAGAGTTCTTTGTTATACCATTTACTTCAGAGTTCTTTGTTATACCATTTACTTCAGAGTTCTTAGTTATACCATTTACTTCAGAGTTCTTTGTTATACCATTTACTTCAGAGTTCTTTGTTATACCATTTACTTCAGAGTTCTTTGTTATACCATTTACTTCAGAGTTCTTAGTTATACCATTTACTTCAGAGTTCTTTGTTATACCATTTACTTCAGAGTTCTTAGTTATACCATTTACTTCAGAGTTCTTAGTTATACCATTTACTTCAGAGTTCTTTGTTATACCATTTACTTCAGAGTTCTTTGTTATACCATATACACATTTATAATTCCATTTTTCTGTTACTTTTCTGGAGTCTACAATTTTGCGTACACACTATAGTAAAAAGGGTTGGGAAACACTGGTTTAAAATCTATGAACCAATGCTCTCCAAACTGTGGGTCACCTGCAGGGTGTATGTGTGGCACATCAGGGTGTTGGTGAGGCACGCGAAAATACGCCATACCAACATTCATGATTTTTTAGACATGAACAACACTTCAAATTGTAAAAGTATGTGACAGCATACTCTCCAATCGAGATTAATTTGCCAAATTATTTCGTTTTTAATTAAATGTGGTCAGAGTGTAACAAGCTGATACAACACACAGAGGTTCTTTGGCACTGACGAGGTCGGCTGACCGTCGAGTAGCGATCGATATCAATTAAGGAAAATATATATTATTTTATAGAAAAAAAAAGAAAAGTGATTTTTTAAAAGATTTAATTCAATATCATTTTGGACATCTTGCGACACATCTTACTGACACATCTTGCAGATACATCTTTCCCACATATCTTTCCGACTTATTTTGCTGACAAATCTTACTGACATTCTTGCTGACACATCTTACTGACACATCTTGCGACACATCTTACTGACATATCTTGCGACACATCTTGCTGACACATCTTACTGACACATCTTGCGACACATATTACTGACACATCTTGCGACACATCTTGCTGACACATCTTACTGACACATCTTACTGACACATCTTGCGACACATCTTACTGACACATCTTGCGACACATCTTACTGACACATCTTACTGACACATCTTGCGACACATCTTACTGACACATCTTGCGACACATCTTGCTGACACATCTTACTGACACATCTTGCTGACACATCTTACTGACACATCTTGCGACACATCTTGCAGATACATCTTACTGACACATCTTGCGACACATCTTGCAGATACATCGTTCCCACATATCTTTCCGACTTATTTTGCTGACAAATCTTGCTGACAATCTTGCTGACACATCTTACTGACACATCTTGCTGACACATCTTGCTGACACATCTTGCTGACACATCTTGCTGACACATCTTGCTGACACATCTTGCTGACACATCTTGCTGACACATCTTGCTGACACATCTTACTGACCCATCTTACTGATCCATCTTGCTGACACACATTGCTGTCTATTCTGAACATTTTAATAAAAATAAACCTCAGCAGAAACTGTTCTTTATCTTTTTTGATTTGCGTTTTAAAATGTGCGACCAAAGTAAAAATAAGAGGTTTTCATTATATAAGTTGTGTCACCATACCTTGCTTTACGGCACTTTTTGTTTGCGCTCGGATGCCTGTCAATGGTTTTGTTTAACCCCCTAAATACTGGTCAAACCGACTTATTGTGTGGCGCAATGATTCACTTCTAAAATGTGTGCCTTCAATGAGAAACGTATGGACAGCCTTACTATAAACGCTAGGGGGTCTTAGAAACAAAATAATAACACACTTAAATACACAACTTCGTGCCTCGGTAAATGTTAATGTTTTCCCCTTGCTTGAACTTTGTTTGACCTCAAATTAGATACCTATCAGACGGTAGCGTTTGTTGTGGGCGTGGCTTAGTCTTTGATGTATCGTGTGTACTACCGACCACCAATTAAACATGGTTAGTATGTCTCCTAGTATCTTGTCGAACATTCACGATTTGTTCTAGAAACGTAAACAAATGCTGAGTAGCTTCTGGAAGGCAGTGCTTACGCTGCATATATAAAGGAATTTACAGGGACGGAGATGGAGACAGATTCAGATAGATATTATTAACTTTACGAGACAATTGTATTATTCTTTGTGTGCTCATATGTGTTTATTCGCATTCATCATTCATCATTCATCATTATTAATTGGCACATTGTACTAATTGTGTACTGGTGCAAGATTTTCCAATGCTCTGTAAGTTGATGATTTGTAATTATATTTCTTTTATTTTGTAATAGTATTATTACTAAATTAAATCTTATTAATTGTAATCGGTTCTATTTTTGGGTGTCATATTTTTGCAATTGTATTTCTCTGTGGTATCGTCCTTTGTTGGGCACTGTTTGAACGAGCCATACATTTAAAATAGGAGATTAATTTCTCACAATAGAAACCAGTGAGTAACAGTTAACAACACTGCGCCCCCCCCCCCCCTTAACTCCAATGAAACACGAAATGCATACATAAATAAAATTCCGTTACTAATTTTGGGGACGTTGAAGAGGACGCATCGTCGTCAGTTGAAAGTGATTGAATGATTGAGATGGATCAATCAGCACGATTGGCTAACCATGAAAAATGTTGGTGAAGTGACCTATCCGTCAGTTTCAACCCTAATTAGTTTTAACGGCCGAGAGTATGTGAATTCATCATTTTCCCTCAGAGACGCGATATTCGAAATAAGTTTTACTACTAAATACATCTATCTGCTGACATTGTAATGCGTTTTACTACTAAAAATATCTATCTGCTGACATTGTTATAAATTATCTTTTCAAGTTTTGTATTTTACACATGTATCGTAGTAAATTATTACAGGTATAAGTCAAAGGTGTTTATTGTATCTTTTACTTAGCTGATTCCGTGGCCATATGAGCCATTATATGTATACACAGATTCCGTGGCCATATGAGCCATTACATGTATACACAGATTCCGTGGCCATATGAGCCATTACCTGTATACACAGATTCCGTGGCATTATATGAGCCATTACATTGTATACACAGATTCCGTGGCCATACGAGCCATAACCTGTATACACTAAGTCTCTCGCAGCTTCATATCGAAGTTCGAGCGAATGTTCACAACGTCGCACGGCATCCAATGACATTTACCGAGAGCAGTGTATCTCATCCGTGACGTTCAGATGGACATAGATTTTAAAAATTGAATTCAAATTACTTTTATTCACTACGGGGTGTTTGTTATGTACGACTAGGTGTTTGTTATGTACGACCAGGTGTTTGTTATGTACGACTAGGTGTTTGTTATGCACGACCAGGTGTTTTTTATGTACGACTAGGTGTTTCTTATGTACGACTAGGTGTTTGTTATGTACGACTAGGTGTTTGTTATGTAGAACTAGGTGTTTGTTATGTACGACGAAGTGTTTGTTATGTACGACTAGGTGTTTGTTATGTACCACGAGGTGTTTGTTATGTACGACCAGGTGTTTGTTATGTACGACTAGCTGTTTGTTATGTACGACTAGCTGTTTGTTATGTACGACTAGGTGTTTGTTATGTACGACCAGGTGTTTGTTATGTACGACTAGGTGTTTGTTATGCACGACCAGGTGTTTTTTATGTACGACTAGGTGTTTGTTATTACGACTAGGTGTTTGTTATGTACGACTAGGTGTTTGTTATGTACGACTAGGTGTTTGTTATGTACGACGAAGTGTTTGTTATGTACGACTAGGTGTTTGTTATGTACGACCAGGTGTTTGTTATATAGAACTAGGTGTTTGTTATGTACGACTAGGTGTTTGTTATGTACGACCAGGTGTTTGTTATGTACGACCAGGTGTTTGTTATTACGACTAGGTGTTTGTTATGTACGACGAGGTGTTTGTTATTACGACTAGGTGTTTGTTATGTACGATAAGGTGTTTGTTATGTACGACCAGGTGTTTGTTATGTACGACGAGGTGTTTGTTATGTACGACTAGGTGATTGTTATGAACGACTAGGTGTTTGTTATGTACGACTAGGTGTTTCTGATGTACGACTAGGTGTTTGTTATGTACGACTAGGTGTTTGTTATGTAGAACTAGGTGTTTGTTATGTACGACTAGGTGTTTGTTATGTACGACTAGGTGTTTGTTATGTACGACTAGGTGTTTGTTATGTACGACTAGGTGTTTGTTATGTACGACTAGCTGTTTGTTATGTACGACTAGCTGTTTGTTATGTACGACCAGGTGTTTGTTATGTACGACCCGGTGTTTGTTATGTACGACTAGGTGTTTGTTATGTACGACCAGGTGTTTGTTATGTACGACTAGGTGTTTGTTATGTACGACCAGGTGTTTGTTATGTACGACGAGGTGTTTGTTATGTACGACGAGGTGTTTGTTATGTACGACTAGGAGTTTGTTATGTACGAACAGGTGTGTGTTATGTATGACTAGGTGTTTGTTATG
>CAXITT010000064.1:910003-929148 GCA_964033795.1 Lymnaea stagnalis
CCCCCCCCCCCCCCCCCCCCCCCCCCCCCCCCCGTACATCACGAATTGAAACCTATATATAAAACTACTTATCATTTTTTTACACTATAGCGAATACAGTTTTTAGATAAGTAATCTCATTGAAAGCATTAAAAATCAAGGGCCGACTACTCCAATGCGGCTCCAGTGTCGCGAGGACTGCAGAGCCGACGAGAACGAGGGGCTAAACGCCACAACAGCCAAGGATATCAAAGTATTATTTTTATTTCTGATTTCTCTTTGATCAAGGGGTCGTGGGGCGCACCCGCCGACGTACAATGATATGGTAATCTTCATTACGTGCCCTCCCCTCCCAGGGGCCCCCGTGTATCACAAAGCTGCAATCTCTAAAGTGGTCTTGGTTAATAGTTGGAGAAAATTTGCCCGACGCCAGCCCTCTTCAGGTCCTCGCGAGGGTGAGTTAAGACAAGTAGGTGAGTTATGGATTTGCCCCCGTTTTTTTTTTTTTTGAAAACTGTCGTTGCCTGGGCCTCCCGCGCGTAAATGTCGGTAGCGGTTCTCAAATTCCGCAGTAGAATTTTTTAAATTCCATTATTCACTTGGCGCACGTCTCCAGATTATCGATTGTTCATGGAGGGCAATGTAAACAGGACGGTCAATCTTCAAGAGTAACTGGACCTGGCCTTAATGAATCTCCGGAACTCGTCCTGTTTTTTCAAAACTATAACACTATTTGATAGTTAGCCGCACAGTATAGCCGGTTAGCTTTGACAGACTCTACTACAGTGTACTGTACACTACCAGAATACAGTTGAACACTACCAGACAGTTGTACCGGAAAGCAGGTTTTACAGTGCATTTCATTTATCATATTTTGTAGTTCGAAAAAAAAATATTTGAAAATAATAAATTATATGTAACGTAGGTAAAGTAGTAAGTTATTCAGAAACTAAAAAACTGCACTCTACAAGTTTGGACTTGAACTAAATTAGTATGGGCCAAAAGGTTTGATACGTGTAGGATAACAACAATGGCGATCATTAAAGTTTTTAACAATTCTCTATTTCTTGTCGTATTATCATTTGTCTTCTCTGGAAGGCTCTTACCCGATACGTTCATATAGTATTGTCTGGTTGCTCTAGTCCAGCGTCCACATGAAACTGTTCTGCTATTTCCTTCACACAGCTTGAACGCAGTCCTTCAATTATGATGTTGTTGTTTTTTTAAAGATCAAACACAGTGACCCAGTAAGGTCTGAATCTGTTGAAGAATGCATCTGTGCCCATTCTGAGACAATAGAATGCATCGGTGCTCATTATGAGACAATAGAATGCATCGGTGCCCATTCTGAGACAATAGAATGCATCGGTGCCCATTCTTAGACAATAGAATGCATGGGTGCTCATTCTGAGACAATAGAATGCATGGGTGCTCATTCTGAGACAATAGAATGCATGGGTGCCCATTCTGAGACAATAGAATGCATCGGTGCCCATTCTGAGACAATAGAATGCATCGGTGCCCATTCTGAGACAAAAGAATGCGTGGTAAAGTGTACGACGTCTGCTGACAGCATGGCGGATGGTATTGTTGTATAAAGCGTCGGTACGCGGGTAGGAGGCACCCGTAAGTTGTGTAAATTCGATCCGCGACCATACAAACGTCCACGGTTGTGTTAAAATGACCCGCGACCACACAAACGGCCACGGCTGTGTTAAAATGACCCGCGACCACACAAACGGCCACAGCTGTGTTAAAATGACCCGCGTTACTAACTGTGTTCTAAATGAGAACACGTATTTTCATAGTTGTAATAATAATATAAGTTTTGTCGAATTTTTTTTTTTTTTTTTTTTTACAACTGAATTCTACTCTTTTTAAAAATAAAAACGAATTTTGCGTAGTGAGAAAAATAATTAATGGCCAAACTGTTTGTACGTTACTAACTGTGTTCTAAATGAGAACACGTATTTTCATAGTTGTAATAATAATATAAGTTTTGTCGAATTTTTTTTTTTTTTTTTTTACAACTGAATTCTACTCTTTTTAAAAATAAAAACGAATTTTGCGTAGTGAGAAAAATAATTAATGGCCAAACTGTTTGTCTTGATGTAATGAAGAACAACTTTTTTTGTTTTGTTTTTTTAGTCTGTATGACTGTATGTAATGTAGCTCACGTCATCGAGTGACAACTTCCACAAAGTGAAGCACACACACACACACAAAAGTGTTCATGAAGGTAAAGTGGTTCAGTTTACAGCGAAGAAGTCAACCATGATTGTATCACAAGATTGAGAAGGGGGAAAAAAAGTAAAATTTTAGTTGATTCATTTAAGAAACTCAATGGATATAGATTCATTTAAGAAAGTGAACAGATGTAGATTCATTTAAGAAACAGAATAGATAGAGATTCATTTGATTTCAGAAAACTGAATAGATGTAGATTCATTTAAGAAACGGAATAGATATAGATTCATTTGATTTCAGAAAACTGAATAGATCTAGATTCATTTAAGAAACTGAAAAGATATAGATTCATTTATGAAACTGAATAGATACAGATTCATTTAAGACACTGTACAGTGTACACTGATCTTAGACTCTTAGAATCGAAATATATAAATATATAAGAGAGAGACTGACAATTTCAAGACATATTAACTCGGGTTTTTTTTTTTTTTTAAATCTTTGAAAGCAGCTGAAATGTGTTTATGTCATGGAGGAATGTTTGCAGCTGGTCGGACGTCGTTAGGAGGGGTGGG
This sequence comes from Lymnaea stagnalis, assembly GCA_964033795.1. NCBI lineage: Eukaryota > Metazoa > Mollusca > Gastropoda > Lymnaeidae > Lymnaea > Lymnaea stagnalis. The sequence continues at coordinate 912,745 of CAXITT010000064.1, forward strand.
GGTGGGAAGGTTTGGGTGGGCGTTATGCGTGCCTGGTCGTCGGGAGCACAAGGGAGAAACGTGTACACTCAACGATTTTATAGACTTTTTATATTTATTTATGTATAAATTCTTAAATATTTTGCCTAGATTTAACCGAATTCGAGGCCGCAGTAGAATTAAAAGAAAAACCAGGCACATCTCTCAAAGAAGTCTGTGATATGATCGCTGAGGTCATGGTTGACAGCACTTTGAGCCAAACGGCTGGGCCATGTCATAACTATGACAATGGTATCCTGTTTTTTTTGTTTTTTTAGTTGATGGGAATTCCAACCTGCCTGGCCCCTCTTAAGAGCATTGCTGTACACAGCGCTGGCTCAGACAGCGCCCGATCTGTTTGCTGAAATTGTTGTCTGGCGAAATACCCGCACTGGACCGGGAAGTGAGATCTTCCTGTATAACGTACGTCAATGCAACTGACTGGCTGCCTGTGTCGTGGTCTCTGTAGGCCTGTATCGTAACTGATAAGCTGGTTTCTAAAATTATCGAAGTTTTAAATACCTCTATAGCTGCCCAAATATAATCTAGATGTTCAAACAACTAATCATAATCCTTAGCAGTTTATCCATGGTGATTATCTAGCTGTTCATCCATTATAATGGTTGTGTGTAATCTAGCTTTCCAAGCATTATCATGATGATAAATAATCCAGCAATACATCATTTATAAACAATAAAGCTGTACAAAATAAAATTAATACTAATTTAGCTGATCAACATTATTATAATAATTAATAATCTAACCAACTAAAATTATTATGAGTATAAATAATCTAGCCAACCAACAACATTATGATTATAAATAATCTAGCCAGCCAACATCTTTATGATTATAAATAATCTACTCGGCCAAAATCATTATGATTATAAATAATCTAGCCAACGTAACTGTGAAATATTACCCATCCTCACCCGGCTATTTCAAACTCTCCAACCGCTCTCTGGAACATTTTCTTGTCAATGTTTGTATTTAATGCCTCGCCTGCAAGGGCCATTATCCCACGAATCTCAAAAAGGTATGCAACTCTTGCTATTTTATCCATGCGGAGCTACTTCCCCTCCAGACAAGAAAGTGTCTATCCCGCGTCAAATTCTAACCGTTTGCCTATTAACGAAATCTCCAGAAGCAGACTGTCATTATCTGGCCCATCGGCTCACCCGCGGTTGGGAAATATTACTCCGCGATTATGACAAAACAGTTTTCCACATAACTTCAGCTCGCCACTCAAAAGTCTATAAATTAGAAAAGAAGGAAGCGGTTTATCGCACGAAGGGATCTGCTCGGAGCGCGATATCGCTCTTCATTCCGGGGTCCGCCAATGAAAATGGGGGTCGGGGGGTGGGGGGAAGAGAAGATGTCCTCCTCTGGCGTTATAGCACAATCTTGGCCAAGGACTTCTTGCCGTACCGTGTACTTTCCATCAGATGTAACATCAAAAGGGGGAAAGATTGTGGGCGCGAAACGTCGACTCCCACTCTTGACTTCTGGTGCGTGGGGATTGATGAGAACGGGCCTGAGTCCTCGAAGACTGCCCTTGACCGCACTTCTAGTCTTCTCGGCAGCGGAGTGTGGAGCTTTGACACACAAAAACACTGGGTGGAGCAGGTATACCTCGAAGAGAATCCTAGAAGTGAAAAAAAGATAAAGAATTTATTCGTTTGAAAGAGAAAAAAAAAACATAACTAATCAAATAAAACAAATTTCCAGTTAATATTAGATGTCCTGTGAGCATAATAAGTTCCTCCATAGTTCATGGTTAATGCTTAAATGTTTTTAGATTTAGTGTTTCCTTTTTTTTAAAGCTGTGAAAATGCAACAACAGCAAAAACAAACGTACAAAGAAATGGTTTAAGTGCATCTGTAATTTAACTAATTACTGATCTGTAATTTAAATGTAGTTAACAAAAAGTAATTTATTTTTGAATAAGCGTGCTTATTTTTTTTAATTTTTTTTTTCTCCCAAAGAGGCCATTAAAAATGCGCACCACTTCTGTGCCCCCGGCTGCGGTCAGAGAAAGAGATGAAAGTTGTCGCATGTAATGACTTTAAATCTAAACAAACCACGTCTCATTTCAAAGATGGCGGCAACTGAAGTTCCGGTTTGTTCAATGTTATAAATGAACGCGTTGTGCTCGGCTGAGAACTTGATGTCGATAGAATAAAAACATTTTAAATTATAGCATACTCCAGTTAGAAATCTCAAGGGATGCAATATCATTGCAGGCCATTTTAAATATCCACAAAATTTTTTAATTAACGTCTTTTTTCTGCTGTTATATTCTGCTGTTATATTGAATTCTGCTGTTATATTCTGTAATATTCTGCAGTTATATACTGTTATATTCTGCTGTTATATATTGATGTTATATTCTGTTGTTATATATTGATGTTATATTCTGTTATAAACCGTTGTTACATTCTGATGTTATAATTTGATGCTATATTATTTTATATTCTGCTGTTATATTTTGCTGTTATATTCTGCTGTTATATTCTGCTGTTATCTTCTGATGTTATCTTCTACTGTTATATTCTGATGTTATATTCTACTGTTATATTCTGCTGTTATATTCTACTGTTATATTCTGCTGTTGTATTCAACTGTTATATTCTGCTGTTATATTCTGCTGTTATATTCAACTGCTATCTCCTGATTTTATATTCTACTGTTATATTCTGCTGTTATATTCTGCTGTTATATATTCTACTGTTATATTCTGCTGTTGTATTCTACTGTTTTATTCTGCGTTTTATTCTACTGTTATATTCTACTGTTATATTCTACTGTTATATTCTGCTGTTATAATATGATATTATATTCTTCTGTAATATTCTGTTGTTATATGCTACTGTTATATTCTGCTGTTGGCAAATTTATAATTATTAAAATAATCTGAACACATTTAGTGAAGCTTTGTTAAAATAGATAATAAAGGAACACCCCCAATAAGAACCACTAAGGCGTTTCACAGTAACAGGGAGTTTTATTATATGGGACCCCGGTCAACGTATTTATAATACAAGACAATAAATATGGCAGGATCTTCTTAAAATCTGGTTCTGATCTAAAATTAATACAGAAACAAAATGAGTACTGATACAAAATTAGTACTGATACAAAATTAGTACAGATACAAAATTAGTACTGATACAAAATTAGTACTGATACAAAATTAGTACAGATACAAAATTAGTACAGATACAAAAAGTACTGATACAAAATTAGTACTGATACAAAATTAGTACAGATACAAAAAAGTACTGATACAAAATTAGTACAGATACAAAAAAGTACTGATACATACAAAAAAGTACTGATACAAAATTAGTACAGATACAAAAAAGTACTGATACAAAAAAGTACTGATACAAAATTAGTACAGATAAAAAATTACTGATACAAAATTAGTAAAGATACAAAAAAGTACTGATACAAAATTAGAACCGATTCAAAATTAGTACAGATAAAAAAGTACTGATACAAAATTAGTACAGATACAAAAAAGTACTAATATAAAATTAGTACTGATACAAAATTAGTACAGATACAAAAAAGTACTGATGCAAAATTAGAACCGATACAAAATTAGTACAGATACAAAAAATTACTGATACAAAATTAGTACTGATACAAAATTAGTACAGATACAAAAAAGTACTGATACAAAATTAGAACCGATTCAAAATTAGTACAGATACAAAAAAGTACTGATACAAAATTAGAACCGATTCAAAATTAGTACAGATAAAAAAAGTACTGATACAAAATTAGTACAGATACAAAAAAGTACTAATATAAAATTAGTACTGATACAAAATTAGTACAGATACAAAAAAGTACTGATGCAAAATTAGAACCGATACAAAATTAGTGTCGATTCAACATTTGGTTCCGATACCATTATTTACACACGTATGCTCCAATGAGATTTTTTTCCTCAAGAGAAGACGGTTGACGCAGGCGATAGGATTTATTTGCGATACTGCAGTTATGACTGTTATGACGAGTCTAAAATGTTGTGTTAACTTGAGGGTGCCACCTTGACGAGTTCATGGGTCAAGAGAGACCAAACACCTGTGGGACATTAATTCATTTTTCTTTTTATAGAAACAACAACAACAACAAAAAAAAAAAAAAAAAAAAAAAAAAAAAAAAAAAAAAAAATAAAAAAAAAAAAAAAAAAAAAAAAAAAGAAAAGAAAGAAACATATCAACAAACAACAAACAAGCAAACAAAAAGCAAACCCACGCATAACCTCATATAAAATAAACACAATTGTACAAATTACATTCGCATACACAAATTCCGTATACAAGATTAAATGAAACAATTGAATTGTATCAGGAAACCCACTGCCTTGATGCCGTCTCTCCATTGTCCCAGGAAACCCACTGCCTTGATGCCGTCTCTCCATTGTCCCAGGAAACCCACTGCCTTGATGCCGTCTCTCCATTGTCCCAGGAAACCCACTGCCTTGATGCCGTCTCTCCATTGTCCCAGGAAACCCACTGCCTTGATGCCGTCTCTCCATTGTCCCAGGAAACCCACTGCCTTGATGCCGTCTCTCCATTGTCCCAGGAAACCCACTGCCTTGATGCCGTCTCTCCATTGTCCCAGGAAACCCACTGCCTTGATGCCGTCTCTCCATTGTCCCAGGAAACCCACTGCCTTGATGCCGTCTCTCCATTGTCCCAGGAAACCCACTGCCTTGATGCCGTCTCTCCATTGTCCCAGGAAACCCACTGCCTTGATGCCGTCTCTCCATTGTCCCAGGAAACCCACTGCCTTGATGCCGTCTCTCCATTGTCCCAGGAAACCCACTGCCTTGATGCCGTCTCTCCATTGTCCCAGGAAACCCACTGCCTTGATGCCGTCTCTCCATTGTCCCAGGAAACCCACTGCCTTGATGCCGTCTCTCCATTGTCCCAGGAAACCCACTGCCTTGATGCCGTCTCTCCATTGTCCCAGGAAACCCACTGCCTTGATGCCGTCTCTCCATTGTCCCAGGAAACCCACTGCCTTGATGCCGTCTCTCCATTGTCCCAGGAAACCCACTGCCTTGATGCCGTCTCTCCATTGTCCCAGGAAACCCACTGCCTTGATGCCGTCTCTCCATTGTCCCAGGAAACCCACTGCCTTGATGCCGTCTCTCCATTGTCCCAGGAAACCCACTGCCTTGATGCCGTCTCTCCATTGTCCCAGGAAACCCACTGCCTTGATGCCGTCTCTCCATTGTCCCAGGAAACCCACTGCCTTGATNTACAGCTGTAAATGAGAAATCAAGTCCTTACAGCTGTAAATGAGAAATCAAGTCCTTACAGCTGTAAATGAGAAATCAAGTCCTTACAGCTGTAAATGAGAAATCAAGTCCTTACAGCTGTAAATGAGAAATCAAGTCCTTACAGCTGTAAATGAGAAATCAAGTCCTTACAGCTGTAAATGAGAAATCAAGTCCTTACAGCTGTAAATGAGAAATCAAGTCCTTACAGCTGTAAATGAAACGACGTTCAATTCACAATTCACCGTGGAACATGCTAAAGGACACTAGCGTTTGAACAAAAAAGAGGGGAGATACAAAAGTTGGGGGAGGCGATCCGCTCCAGAGGGCACTAATCCTAACTGCCCCTCTGCCAACAGAGCAATCAGTTTGAAAACGCTCCCATTCTTTACGAATCACACAACTCGTGCTTCAGCAGTGGTTCTCAACCTTCCTAATAACGCGACCGTTTAATACAGTTCCTCGGGTTGCGGTGACCCCCCCAAACCATAAAGTTAATTTCATTGCTACTTCATTAATACGTGTTTTTCCGATGGTCTGAGGCGACCCCTGTGTAAGGGTCGTGCGACACCCAAAGGGGTCACGACCCACTGGTTGTGGACCGCTGTGCTACAGTGAAAGAGAAATTAAATCAATTACACAAAGAAAAGATTTATCCTTGGTATTTTCAACTTGGTACACCCGTCAATCTATTTTTTTTTTTTTTTTTTGTGTTAATGTAAACTTGAAGGATTGCATTGATTTGAATCCACGGAGTTCTCTTAACAACGCAGATATGCATCATTGATTGCGCCACCGAACCGTTTAAGTTCGGACACAAAGATAGTCTACGTTTCCATTGAACCGTGGCGTAAACAGGATTAAGATAATATTTTGTTTCATAATCAGTGCATTATTTCGACAGTGCATCGCGCACTTTGTCAGAATGATGAACGGTTGCCTATATATATAGACACACACACACACACACACACACGCACACATACATATATATGTATATTTATAATGCATCTCCATATACACGGTTAGAGCCTTGAAGCTGTGATGGTGTGATAACAACGGTAAAGAACATTACACCATCAAGGCAGGTCTGATTAATTCAACTCGACATGTCTGAAGTCAGACATTTGCAAATTGTCTGTTCTTTCATTTGTAGTTCTGTCCTTTCGTTTTTTCTTTTTTTTTTACAAACGCTTTTATAATCTTATTAACATGCCAACAGCTGCTTGTCTGTTTACCGTTTGTCTTTTTCATGACTTTTGTCTGCTGTTTCATGTCTGTTGTCCGTTTGTTTCATGGCTGTTGTCTCTTTCATGGCTGTTGTCTGTTTCATGGCTGTTGTATGTTTCATAGCTGTTGTCTGTTCCATTGTTGTTGTCTGTTTCATGGCTGTTGTCTGTTTTATGGCTGTTGTCTGTTTCATTGCTGTTGTCTGTTTCATGACTGTTGTTTGTTTTATGGACAAAGTCTGCCTGTTTATAACTATTCCATTCCCTTTGTCTGTCTGTCTGTTTCAAATAAAAATACATAGGCAATGATGACTAACAGAGTCTCTTGTGTCTGTATGTTGGTGTGTGTGTGTCTTTGTGTGTGTGTCTCTGTATGTGTGTGTGTAAGTGTGTGTGTAACAAATGAAAATTGGTGACAGAAGAAGTCACAGCTTTAACTATTGTACAAAAATACTTTCTAATTCATTTACTTAAGAAAATGGAGATATGTTTGTACTAAAGTGTTTGTAAAAAGAGGGGGTGGGGGGGGGGGTTGAGTTGATGTGTCCACATATTAGTGGGGGAGAAAATGTACATACCGTAAGTGTGTGAAATGTATATTAAAATATTATTATGAGTAGAGCATTTGCTATGTATTTGGATGGGCCTCTTATAAACACTAATTTTTAGCGTGAGAGCTTCAGCTAGTCCGGAAGTACCATAGGGGCCGTCCATAAAGTACGTCACGTTCTGGAGGGCGAGGGGATCTAAGAAAGTGTCACAGTTTGTGACCACGGGTTGGGGGAGGGGGGGGGGGGAGCAATATTGATCTTAACTCAGTTTATATTTNTTGGATATTCTCCAGATGTTTGTCAAGGAGTCATCACAATAAGCAATTGTTGCTCCTACCAATAAACAAAAAATCTGAATGAACTGCACGATCATTCTACTACTGGCTTCTTTTTTTTTTTTTTTTGGGGTGGGGGGGGGGGGGGGGGGGGTGTAACTGTCCAACAATAGTGTTGCGTACTTTATGGACGGGCCCCATGGGCAGTGGATGTCCTTGAGCTTTGATGTTTAAACACCTGCATATAGCCAGGAGCCATAGCCACCATACACACCCACCCCCACCCCCGCTTACACACACACACACATCCCTACACGAAAAAAAAATTTAAAACATTAAAAAAATAAAATAAAATAAAAATTGAGACTTTTAGCCCCAGCAGTAGCAGAAGAAGCGCGCCCCAGAAAAGACATCTTTCACCTTGTTCTCTCCCTTCTGTCATAATCAGCCCCACCCCCACACCCCCACCCCCCCCCCTTTTGGGGTTCCCCTTGAAGTTTAGCACCAGTCGAGTGGAGCTGAAATACCCCGGTAAAGACATTAGTGCTGGGCGAAGATGGTTCAGCTGAGGAGGCCTTTCCCCGGGCTACCGCTGTTTTTGTGAGCGCCAGATTAACTGGCCGGGAGATGAACAGCAAAGGAAAGGAACTTACCGACCAAGGGGAAACTACTCCCACATGTTTTTGCAATAGCTATCAAACGGTAAACGATTATCGGGGCCTCGACTTCGACATGGTTCTCCCCCCGTCCTCGAGTATGATTGTTTGCCAAATTAGCCCTAAACGAGACAGTTGAAATTGTCAGTGATTGATGGTAGCGACAGGCTCTGGAAGCCATGAAAAAAATAAAATGAACAGAAAAAAAAGAACAACAAAAAATAAAAGACCAATTATCGACAACTAAAAATAAAAAGGTATTTACAAAAAAAAAATATATATATATATATATATATATATATATTAAAGAAGCTCTCTAAAGTGGAAAAAAATGCATAAACCTCTAAGCACCGTAGTTACCTCGGATTAGAAGAATTTTCTTATTGTTATTTTTGAACGATTCTTCATCTTCTTCTTTATTTCGAGGGTCCACGGTCAATGAATTGAACATTCTGGCTCCCATGTTTCAGAGGGGTTCGCGATGCTACTGTGCATGGGTTTCAAAGGGATCCTTCACTGGTTGCAAGGGCGACTCAGCAGTGGTGTTAAGAACTTGGGTTTTGGAATACAGGAGGCAATAGACACAAATGGGTCGAGTATAGCCGCCTCAACTGTTGCTTTTGGAAGCTTGTTCCAGTGCCCTAGATTCGTTAGTGTTGCTCGGTGCAGATGATGAACCTGTGAGGTCAGAAGCTTTGGAAAAAATCGTAGAAATAAATCAAATCTATGAATAGCTTTTCATCCATTGCAGTCCATTCTAGCGTCGGGTTTAGGGAACACTGAAGGTCAACAGGGTGTCTGGTATAGCGACTCCGAAAACAAAACCCACATTATATCTACACTCTTAAAAAGTTTAATTTAGTTTATGTGATGTTACCCAACCGCCTCTTACCCCGGCCCCCCTCCCCCCCCCACAACCACCCTCCCTAATCACCATTTTTTTTTTACAATCTTTAAATTCAGTTCTTCACTGTTGTTTGTTCGCTTACGAAGGCTACTTGTCGACACGTTCCTTGTTTTGTTGCGGGTTTTTTTCCCCTCTTTTTTTTTCTTCAGGTTTTCCCATACTTTGTTTCACTATTTTCCATATTTTTTTAGAACCAGTGATCTGAAGGAGACGTGATATTGAAATATTTCAAAGTTTCACTTCAACTCAATGGATTATGATGGTTGAACACATTATCTTCAAATATAGAGGCACCCATTAAAATGACATCAACTCCTGTTGTTATTATTATAACAAGAAAGGAAACATAAAATAATTTATGCAGTTTTGAATTGTAACGGAAGTTAGGGAAACACGTAAGATGATAATGCAGTGGCTCTCAACCTTCCTAATACCGCGACCCTTTAATACAGTTCCTCTTGTTGTGGTGACCCCCCACTATAAAAGGGGGTAGCCACCCACAGGTTGAGAACCGCTGTGTTAATGCATCTTTATAACTATTAAAAATAAACAGGAACTTTGTCTCATTTCAAAACATGCTCAAGTTGATCTACGCCGTGACGTATTAACGGAGCCGTCGCGTGAATTTTTGAGGACCCCTGCCAATTTTTTTTTTTTTTTTTGGTGACCTTCTTCGTTCAAAAATTGATTGGCTATTTTGCGTTAGTATGTTAATGTTTAGGTGGAAGCTAAAAAAATAATTAATTAAAGTTAAAATTTAAGAATTCAAATTATTTAACGGTTCATCTTAAAAGAAGAAACGCGTCGCGCTTAGTGGCTCGCCTCGCGAAGACATCCTGATCAATTAAGTGAATGCAGCTAATAACCGTATATGACTTATGACGCGTTCCAAGACGGCGCCGTACACGTGGGCTCTGTGTTTTGTTTGTTCTTCCTTCCCCACTTAGCTAGCTGGCTGGTTTTATGACGTAATTTTAAATTGATTAAGCACACCGTGTGTGCCCTGTGCTCCCTTGAGATTCTCTTGCTCCTCCAAAGTCTTACTCATTGTGCGCCCCCCTCCCCCCCTTTCCAACCCACACTTCTACGAAATCGAAGTATTTTCTTGTTATGTTGTTGGATGTTCAATACCTTTTGTTTCCATTTCAGCAAGTACACTGAACAGCACAACATCACCTGCCCTGTAAAATATGGTTGCCGGAACTTTGTTTGAAAGTTGAAAGAAATTTCGTCCACGGAAAATTGATCGAACGGAAGTTGGGTCGAATATTTTTCACAGTTCACACGATCAAATTTTCATTAAATTTCTTTTTGAATGCACTATACTTTATAGTAAAAACAAAATAATGCGTTAACCAAAGGGATGATACCAACTGTTGGAATGTTTCCATGCGCCAATGTTATCCCCCTTACAGGACTCGATCTACGGGTTTGAATGCCTTAATAATCCAAGGCTACAAATCGAGCAGTAGTGTTTGCAAAGGATTCGATCTCCGGGTTTGAATGCCTTAATAATCCAAGGCTACAAATCGAGCAGTAGTGTTTGCAAAGGATTCGATCTCCGGGTTTGAATGCCTTAATAATCCGAGGCTACAAATCGAGCAGTAGTGTTTGCAAAGGATTCGATCTCCGGGTTTGAATGCCTTAATAATCCAAGGCTACAAATCGAGCAGTAGTGTTTGCAAAGGATTCGATCTCCGGGTTTGAATGCCTTAATAATCCGAGGCTACAAATCGAGCAGTAGTGTTTGCAAAGGATTCGATCTCCGGGTTTGAATGCCTTAATAATCCAAGGCTACAAATCGAGCAGTAGTGTTTGCAAAGGATTCGATCTCCGGGTTTGAATGCCTTAATAATCCAAGGCTACAAATCGAGCAGTAGTGTTTGCAAAGCCCCCACGACGGCTCTGGATAATAAATATTGAGGCAACATTTTACTCTACGCTAAGTGTACACCAAAAATAATATAAATATATATACATATATCCCGTATGTGCTCCTTTACCATTCATCATATTGCGATAAAACTTAGGTGAGTTGTCCGCACGCCCGCGAATTTTTCTGAATTATTACAACCTTTTTACAATACTCCGTTTGGGGCCGGGGGCCTAAATTTGTTTGTTCTCGTGTGAGCTAAATAAATATAATTTCAAACAGAGCTAATGCATGGGTGAATGGAATTTTAATCAAATACAAACAGCGACATTTCAGTGTGTGTGTGTGACATAATAAGTAGGTTTCTGAATTAGGACAATCATTTTACAATATCCCTTGAGGGGCCGGGGGGGGGGGGAGGGCCTAATTTCGTTTTTTTCTTATATTAGCAATTTCAATATAATTTCCGTATGCGTTCCTATACGAATCATCCGATATGTGATAAAACTTTGATCAGTTTTTTTGCGCACGCCCATAAAGGTTTGGGGGGGGGGGGGGGGGGGGGGGGGGGGGCTGAATTCGTGGTTTTTATTTAAATTATATGTGCTATATCAATATAATGTCAAAGAGAGCTATGGCATTGGTGGATCCATCGCTACAAGTGTGTGGACTAAATTTTGAAAAGCCATGTTTCTCACATGGACAGCTGTATGTTGCCTGCTCATGTGGACAGCTGTATGTGGCCTGCTCAGGCGTCGAAAAACCTTCTAACTTATTCGTGTACGCAACAGGCGGAAAAACAAAATATATTATCTCTATAAAAGTACTTCGAAAAAAAAACAATTTAAGATAAAAAAACACAATTTAAGACAAAAAACACAATTTAAGACACAAAAAAAAACACAATTTAAGACAAAAAACACAATTTAAGACAAAAAAAAACACAATTTAAGACAAAAAAACACAATTTAAGACAAAAAAACACAATTTAAGACCAAAAAAAAACACTATCTTTCTTCGAGTGGCGTTGGGAAGTATCCGGGTAGTCACCAGTGTTTTCTGTAAGGTTTGTTGGTTCGTGTGCAAAATCATACGGTCGTGTGCAAAGTTTTACAGCATCCATTTTTGTGTGTGCAAAATTTTACAGCCCACAAACACACACACACATGTAAATTTGCTAAGGGGATACTCAAAACTGCTGCGCGGCGTCTGTGAGATAGGTGCGCGGCGGCGCAGCTTAAAGGGAACGTTGGTAGTCACTATAGTTTATTATATAAACCTTGCTCGGGAGCCATTTGCGCCCTTGATTTCTGCCCACATACCCTCGGCCCACATACCCTCGGCCCACATACCCTCGGCCCACATACCCTCGGCCCACATACCCTCGGCCCACATACCCTCGGCCCACATACCCTCGGCCCACATACCCTCGGCCCACAACTCTGCCCACATACCCTCTGCCCACATACCCTCGGCCCACATACCCTCGGCCCACATACCCTCGGCCCACATACCCTCGGCCCACATACCCTCGGCCCACATACCCTCGTCGAAATGATCGATTGAAACCTATTCAACTAAAATAAAATTAATTAATTAAGATGATATTCATAAACAAAAAAATATTGTTTTAAAAAATGTTTTATATAAAATCGGACTATATAGAGTCGATGGGTTAAACTTTGCTGGGGCCAAAGCATACCCACAGGTGCGCCACAACTGGGAAGAATATAGTTGATAGCTGACCCTGGTCCCCATTTTGCCTAATTTTGCCTAACATATGCAGTGCCCAGTGGCGTCGAGAGTGGGTCAACATTTTTGCTAGAGACTCTTCCACGATATAAAACTTTGCAGTGGGACAAAAAAATGCCTTCCTCCATAAAAAGAGAAAGAAAGTGACCACCATCTACCCCTCCCTGCACCACTTGCACCGCCCAGCCGAAGATCTGCAATGCCCCCCTCCCCTGGAAAAAAAAAAATAACTGAAAGGAACACTGGTGATGTACGCTACAATTTCATGGCAATACCAGACATTATCTTTCAAAATGCAATTAGTCTGTCTACCTAGTACACAGAGTTATAATTAATTGAGAGATCTGGGGTTGCGCATGCCAGATCGTTTGTTTTACTCAGTCAATGAACTTGACTCCACCGACCCCCAACTCCACCTCAACCGACCGATCACCGTCTCAATTGGGAGGAAATCAGCCGTGGTTCAAGTAAGAGCCAGACGATAGAATGGCGCGAGGGATGGGCCGGATGGGGAAGACATCAGAAATAAGGAACGGACGGGAATGTAACGTCTGCTTCAACTCAGCGATTCTCAAACCTGTGTTATTCAGACCAAGCTGACGATAAACAAATAGAATCGCACCATTTTCCTAGTCGGGTTACTGCGGGTTCCTCTCTAGTGAATAACAAACAACGGGTCCATTTAAAGTGAGTAACTTAAGACAACTCGTGAGTGAAAATGGGCTACCTAGTTGTGCCCCTTTTTAAGTTGTGTCCTTTCATTTTTGAGTAACGTTGCTTTGTGCGATGATATTTTGTGAGTTGTCGTTTTATATCCTATTATGGGAAGTGCCCTGTCTTTGTGTGTTAAGTGTTCTGTCTTTGTGTGTTAAGTGTTCTGTCTTTGTGTGTTAAGTCTCCTGTCTTTGTGTGTGAAGTGTTCTGTCTTTGTGTGTGAAGTGTTCTGTCTTTGTGTGTGAAGTGTTCTGTCTTTGTGTGTTAAGTGTTCTGTCTTTGTATGTTGAGTGTTCTGTCTTTGTGTGTTAAGTGTCCTTTCTTTGTGTGTTAAGTGTTCTGTCTTTGTGTGTTAAGTGTTCTGTCTTTGTGTGTTAAGTGTTCTGTCTTTGTGTGTTAAGTGTTCTGTCTATGTGTGTTAAGTGTTCTGTCTTTGTGTGTTAAGTGTCCTTTCTTTGTGTGTGAAGTGTTCTGTCTTTGTGTGTTAGGTGTTATGTCTTTGTGTGTTAAGTGTCATGTCTTTGTGTGTTAAGTGTTCTGTCTTTGTGTGTGAAGCGTTCTGTCTTTGTGTGTTAAGTGTCCTGTCTTTGTGTGTGAAGTGTTCTTTCTTTGTGTGTTAAGTGTTCTGTCTTTAAGTGCTAAGTGTTCTGTCTTTGTGTGTTAGGTGTTCTGTCTTTGTGTGTTACGTGTCCTTTCTTTGTATGTGAAGTGTTCTGTCTTTGTGTGTGAAGTGTTCTGTCTTTGTGTGTTAAGTGTTCTGTCTTTGTGTGTTAAGTGTTCTGTCTTTGTGTGTTAAGTGTTTTTCTCTTTGTGTGTTAAGTGTCCTGTCTTTGTGTGCGAAGTGTCCCGTCTTTGTGTGTTAAGTGTTCTGTCTTTGTGTGTGAAGTGTTCTGTCTTTGTGTGGTAAGTGTTTTTCTCTTTGTGTGTTAAGTGTCCTGTCTTTGTGTGCGAAGTGTCCCGTCTTTGTGTGTTAAGTGTTTTGTCTTTGTGTGTGAAGTGTTCTGTCTTTGTGTGTTAAGTGTTCTTTCTTTGTGTGTTAAGTGTCCTGTCTTTGTGTGTGAAGTGTCCCGTCTTTGTGTGTTAAGTGTTCTGTCTTTGTGTGCGAAGTGTCCCGTCTTTGTGTGTTAAGTGTCCTGTCTTTGTGTGTTAAGTGTTCTGTCTTTGTGTGGTAAGTGTTTTTCTCTTTGTGTGTTAAGTGTCCTGTCTTTGTGTGCGAAGTGTCCTGTCTTTGTGTGTTAAGTGTTTTGTCTATGTGTGTTAAGTGTTCTGTCTTTGTGTGTTAAGTGTTCTGTCTTTGTGTGTTAAGTGTCCTGTCTTTGTGTGTGAAGTGTTCTGTCTTTGTGTGTTAGGTGTTATGTCTTTGTATGTTAAGTGTCCTTTCTTTGTGTGAGGTGTTCTGTCTTTGTGTGTGAAGTGTTCTGTCTTTGTGTTTGAAGTGTTCTGTCTTTGTGTGTTAAGTGTTATGTCTTTGTGTGTTAAGTGTTCTGTCTTTGTGTGTTAAGTGTTCTGTCTTTGTGTGTGAAATGTTCTGTCTTTGTGTGTTAAGTGTCCTGTCTTTGTGTGTGAAGTGTTCTGTCTTTATGTGTTAAGTGTTCTGTCTTTGTGTGTTAAGTGTCCTGTCTTTGTGTGTGAAGTGTTCAGTCTTTGTGTTTGCTATTAGCTGTTTTTGTTTTTGTTTTTTGTGTGTGTTTTTTTTGTCATTCTGATTTTATAAATTTGCGTGTGCCTTCAATAACTGCTTGTGTCCCCCCCCCCCACTGTCACCTTTTGCCACCCCCCCCCTATTTTTGTGTTTGTTTTTTGCTGTTTTTGTTTTTGTTTTTTGTGTGTTTTTTTTTTGTCATTCTGATTTTTTAAATTTGCGTGTGCCTTCAATTACTGCTTGTGTCCCCCCCCCCCCACTGTCACCTTTTGCCACACCACCCCTGGATCTAACACCTTAGATTGTTATCGACTATATTGTTGAGCATTTTGGGTCCAACAGTTTCGCTAAGCGCGCGCTTCCTTCGTACTCTACATTTTTGTGTTCCCAACTTCTGTCACTCTTCCAGTTGAACAATCTGCTGGTAGATTCTGAAGATTTGTTAGGAACAGTCTATCTTTGTGGGTGAAGTGTAACTCTTTAATATGTGGGGAGTAAAATAAACAAGCAATACATACAAGAGAGTGTGGGGGAGAGAGAGAGGGAGGAAGAGAGAGAGGCAAAGAGGGAGACAAAGAGAGAGACAAAGAGAGAGACAAAGAGAGAGAAAGAGAGAGAAAAAGAGAGAGAGAGAGAGAAAGAGAGTCAAGAGAGAGAGAAAGTGAAAGACGAAGAGAGAGAAAGAGAAAGAAAGAGAGAGAGAAAAAGAGAGAGAAAAAGAGAGAGGGAGAAAAAGAAAGAGAGAGTCAAGAGCGGCAAAGAGAGAGAGAGAAAGTGTGAGAGAAAGTGTGAGACAAAGAGAGAGAAAGAGAGAAAGAGATAAAAATAGAAAGAAAGGGAGAGAGAAAAAGAGAGATAAATAGAGAGAGAGAAAAGAGAGAGAGAGAGAAAGAGACAATTAAATAGACAGAGAGACAAAGAGAGAGATAGAGAGAGAAAGAGAGAGATACAAGAGAAACAGAGAGACAGAGAGAGGGATATAGACAGAAATAAGAAAAGAGGGAATGGGAGAGAGAGACATTGATAGAGATGGAGAATCAGATGAGTTCTTCTGAAACTTTTTGCAGTGCCGCACCCGCTCTTGATTTCCAAACACTCCACATCACCCCCCTCCCCCCATCTCGATTCCAACATATATTTCCCTAAGACCCCCCCCCCCAACCTTTAATAAAAAGGTAAATGAACCTGGTTTCCTGGGTCTTCCCGCACCTCATGACCTCTGGTTAAGAACCAGTGGCTTAGAACCTGACAACAGCATCGCTTCCATACTTGAGTTGCACTTAATATGCAGCGGGTATAGGGGTGTAAACTTGGCCTTTTCTGTTACGCCAGGGACGTTGCTGTAAGATAGTCTTGGGACGTTGCCTGTAAGATAGTCTTGGGACGTTGTCTGTAAGATAGTCTTGGGACGTTGCTGTAAGATAGTCTTGGGACGTTGCTGTAAGATAGTCTTGGGACGTTGCTGTAAGATAGTCTTAGGACGTTGC
>CAXITT010000064.1:936566-974564 GCA_964033795.1 Lymnaea stagnalis
GGGGGGGGGGGGGGGCGGGGGGGGGGGGTGGGGGAGGGGTTGATCAATTGTGCCAAAAATCCAGGTGGCCCACATGGATGATTAGAATGTCTCACGAATGTATAAAATGTTTAGCACTCTTTCGTTTCCTATCGAAATGTAACTGGAAGCAAGAAAATGACATAGTCAGATTAAATTTTAGGTTTGCAATAAGATATTTCAAGATAGAAACTCATACGGATTCTACCACCATTGTCTTTATTTTCATTATTGGGAATCGAGAAACTGATGCCTTTCTAACGTTATAAAATTAAGTAAGACTTAAAATGTAAGCACTTCTTATCATCAAAATGGCTTCAAAAACTACTCATCGGATATGGCTGCTCTGTAACCAGATTGGATATCCAAAACTTTTCGCTATACTATTATTAACGATTGAGGGTGATTCTAGTCAATCGAGAACATCTCAATATCAGATCCCAGAAAGTCGCGACAAAACATTTGCACCCCTGAGCAACCTGAAAGCAGTCATGTGGTAGGGTAAGGGGGTCGTTCGCAAATTACTTCAAGCAAAAAAAAAGACCTTTTTCAGACACCCCCCCTTCCTCTCTGTCACAAAGTGTAACAAATTCCTTACCCGACCCCCCACCCCCTAGTGTCACGTCACACCTAAAAAAAATTTAAAACATACATAACATTTTCATAACTTAACAAAGACATTATTTTATTCTTTAACATTTCCCCATAATGGATTAAGATGTTGAATTATTAGAAAACTGTGACGTAAAATGAAAAACAACGAAGTCCCCCTCGACCCGAATGTAAAGTGGCCACAGTTTTTGCGTCATTTTTTGATATGCGACTGTGCGCGACTGAGTTTCACCGTACTTTTATACTTCAGGCAAATTAATGTTTTCAAAATTAATTGAATAAAGATTTTTCAAAATGAGAAAATTTTAGATTTTTTTTTTATTGTGACGTCACAATTTTTTTTACCCCCTTCCCTCTCCCCTGAGCGTGACATAATTTGTGAACGACCCCTAATGACGTCGGGAGCTGACGATAATTAAGGCCAGAGATAATAATAATAATAATAATAATAAGACGTCTTATATAGCGCGGTACCCCAGCCTAGGGCTGGGCTCACCGCGCTGTACATAAAAATTTTATCAAAAGAGACATAATCATGACATCAAAATAAAATACATTTATGAAAAAAAAGAACAGCAATGTGTATTCACCCACCCCACCACATAACTTTTACAAGGCAAACCATGGACGGCAGCCAGCAAGATCATTTATCGGTCAGAGGAGGGGAATCAGTCAGGGTAGTATAATTTAAATTTAAGATGCGATTAAAGGTAACCTCTGAAACACATGCTCCATCATGACATACGATAGATGATTAGATCCAGTATAATTTCCTATCAATGCATGTTGATATTGATTTGATAAAGCCATGAAGAGCTATAGGCTTGGAACAGACACAACTTTAAACAGACCTTAATGTGCCCACCTAATCCTTTCCCTTCACCGCACATGTTTTAACCAATACCTGTTGTAAGGGGCTAAAATTGTGTCCCTCCAAATTTTACCCAGCTGTTGATTCATCTACCCAGGGGTCTCCAAATTACGGCCCGCGGGACATATCTAGCCCGCGGGGCCAGTTCATCCGGCCCACCGACGGTACTTGAATTTGGTTGATAAAACGTATGTTTACCCACAGAGAAGGAAAACTTGTTGAATTTCACCGCTGCTAACCTGATGTTGAGTTTCTGAAACTGAAGAACTTTGCCGCTGGTATGGCATCAGTGTTTGGAACAACTTATGTCTGTGAGCAAACATTTTCAAAAAATGAAGGATATGAAGTCACCACATCAAACGAGAGTGACTGATGGACATTTGAAAACAATTCTCTTGATTGGATGCAGCTATTCGAAACTAAACATTGATGAAATCTTGAAAGCCAAACGCCAGTTTCATTAATCTCACTAGATCTAACTTTTTTGCTGCTTAGTTTGTGATATTCGAATGTGTGCGCACTACCTACGTCTGATGTAATTATCTCTTTGCTAACGTCACCTTCTTTGATAAAGTTTTTTTTTTTTTAAATAATATATTGGTTGTCTTTGTTTTTTGTACATTGCACGCCACACACCCAGAAATAGCATGGAATACTAAACCTAGTTGTTCGCCTTTTTTCCCCAGAGCTTTCGTTTTGGCTTGCAAGTATTGTACAGAATGATTATCCGGCCCGCGCTCGTCATTTTGTCCGTTATCCGGCCAGCCGTGAAAAAAGTTTTGGAGACCCGTGATCCACCCCTATTGAATATGTCCCCACCCCACCCCCTTTTTTGTTGTTGTTGCTGGATGCCAACTGTGTGAAGGTGCTAAATTCTTTTGTGACAGAGTACCAACATATTTTGAAGCTTGCTTTAAACTTTTGTGCTCATAACGGAGAGAAAACTGTTGAGAATACCACAAACTAATCTAACGCTTAAAACTTAAGGCTCATGCCTCTTGGTCAAATAACATAGAGTTAATAGAAACGTACATATCTTATATTTAACATAGAAATATAGTCTTACGGTCGAACAGATATTTCATTTTTTTTTTTTTAGCTTCATAGCTTCAACACACATCAAAACCCTTTCATTTTGTTGCAGTGGACCGAAACTGCCACCCCTAATAGTGGACCTTCCGGAGCGAACCTCCCCCCCCCCCCCCCGCCCTACATTAATAGGGCCTATTTCTAGGCATATAAGTTATTTGTGAAACATATTTGAAAAATAGCGCTTAGGTGGAAGTCTAAATTTTCGATACGTAAAATGGGTACAAAACCCTTTCATTTTGTTGCAGTGGACCGAAACTGCCACCCCTAATAGTGGACCTTCCGGAGCGAACCTCCCCCCCCCCCACCGTCCTACATTAATAGGGCCTATTTGTAGGCATATAAGTTATTTGTGAAACATATTTGAAAAATAGCGCGTAGGTGGAAGTCTAAATTTTCGATACGTAAAATGGGTCTATAAATTTAGATGTTAAAGAAATTTTAACGGCAAGGTGATCACTAAAATAATTTGTGATATCTGAGGACAATATATTTATAGTTATGTTATGTTGTCTGTGCCACGTGCACCCAAAGGCCTTCATACGGCCGTGCGTCATAGCAAAGAAAAAATAGAGAGCTTATACAGAAGCGTCACTTGGGTTGGTGTCACCCGGTGCGGGTTTTAAAAGTTTTAAATAATTTTTTTTCCCAATATTTCTTGGCAAATATTTCTTTGTTTGTTTTGTCTCGGTTGAGGGTAGTTTAATCTGAAGAAAATAAAAGAAAAGAGAGGTACCGGTAGTGGACCTTTTTTGCGCCCGTATCAAAAGTGCACGCACCAGTAGTTAGGTGGCACCCACCAGTAAGTGGTTTGCATTTTATGTCAAATGAGTCACGCAAATTCTTTAGTACCCACATACATATTTAGCCTTCCTAAATGTCAGTTATGACGTTGACATCAACAATCATTGACTACTGCTTACTTATACTTTTACAAAAGTTTTCTTTATTTTGACGCTTAGGACGCAAAACTATTGCCGAATTTTTTTAATTAGAAAATAGTTTTATCTCCGAGTGTCCAGTTTGACTTCCTGTACGGCCACAGTACGGCACTGACCAATGGCGCCATCCAAGATGACTATAACTTTAACTAGGCCTGTAAGTGGTATCAATTATATTATATCATTAGCTTGCTGTCTAAGGGATGCAACCAAGTTTTTAAAAATATTAAAGTTTGCAGGGAAGAGTTACGCTTGGTAAAATTAAGCCTACTGGTACTCGCTAGGGGTCGCAAAACCAGTCCCTCTTGCCAAAACCGGTATTTTCGATATTGAAGTTTACGAATACCGGAATCCCGGTATTTTCGATATTTAGAAATTTTTTAGTCAAGATTCGAGATTAGAGGTGAGGATTTATCAGGGCCGGCGCTAGGAGGGTGCGGGTCTTGGGCAAACTGAATTTTGCGGGGCCGTTGACGTTATATATTCCGCCGATAGGAGATTAAAGACACGTTATAGACATTTGACTATCGAATAACTCCGAATATTGTGTTGACTGGATAAGGAACTATTAGTAGGCTTGGGTATATTATAAATATAATACGGCAACGCGCGACCCACTTCGCCTTCCTTCTAGCACCGGCCCTGGATTTATCAATGAAATAAAAACATTCAGAAAATATATTATATTTTGATTTTTAATAAGCTTTTAACAATAACAAAAATATTTAACTTCAGACTTTAATCAAACGAGTTTTGATTTAAATAGTTTTATTAATCAAATATTAAAATAATTGGTGTTGTTTTAATCTTTGGTCAAATTTAAATAATGAAATCGTAAATATGGCAAAGTGTATAATGTTTGGTCACTTAACTTTGACCGCAAATGGTTACAAAAGTAACCTGATGAAGAGAACACCCATTCTGACTCCACACTGGTCGGAGGAATAGACCTTAAGCTATCTAGGTCTATACGCAATGTCTAGATATTTTACTCTTGAACCGCCATTCTCAAATAAAGTAATTTCTATTTTAACCAATGTATTAATTCAGTACAGTGGTTCTTAACATGGGTTAAATCGAACCCCAGGGTTTCGGTGAGTCAGTCTCAGGGGTTCGGCGGAGGTCCAAAAAAAAATCAGAAAAAAAACATATTTTATTTTCCCTATTAAGAAGGCTTCGGTGAATGCGCATATGAAACTGGTGGGGTTCGGTACCTCCAAAAAGGTTAAGAACACTGTATTAATGTCTCCATCCGTTGGTCTGGAAGTATTATCCATAGCCTGAAGTTTATTTTGTATTTCAATTTCAAATTGTCTCTTAAGCGGCAGTGTGTCTTCAAGTTCATCATGTTCAGATCCAAGATGTTCAATTTCATTGTTCGTAGATATTTCCAACGAGGAATCCGTTGTCTGACCAACCTTTTAAATATCCACGATATGTTTTCGCATCTGGTCGCAATCTGACCTTATAAATGCGTCCAAGTAGTCACTGGAATGTGCCGACTTTAAATGAGAGTGAAGTCCTAAAGTTGTACCTCCAAATGTATTAAATATCTTGTTACATTTAATACATTTAGCTGAGAGATTTCCGTATGCTTTCAAGAAACATTGCCAAACTGATGTATTTGTTTCCGATAGTTTCATATGCTTATCAAATTTAGGTTTATTTTGTAAGGGTCCCCCATTTCTATCAACCTGAAGGAAAAATGAATCATTTAACAAAAAATTATTAATTCAATCGAATTGGTTTGACGTGTAAAACTTTTTTAAAAAATGTTTTAATGTTTGGCTAGGTACGGTACAGACAAACCGGGACATTCAGCCAGAGTCAAAATAGCTCGATAATCCATTATGAGGTGAATGTAAATTATTAATATTGTTATCACAAAATAGAAGTAACATAAATTTGTCTGTGTCTTAAACTTAAGGTATTTGATGATCAAAATACGGATTTACTCATAGGTTTAAATATGGAGGTTTCTGGCATAATTAAAAGAAATCAAGCAATCAAACATTTTTGTTATTAAAAGTTGACCCCGTGATTTGAGTGCAACATGTTATTATTTCCATACAAATTCTTAATGGACGCCAAAATTCGATCTTCATTTGACTATACCATTACCAACCACTTATTTGTCAATAATATGAAAACATTTACTGAACAATCCTGTGCCTTCTCTTTAAACTTGAGACACGTGGTGTGAGGGATTTGCACATCTCATTAATTATTGGTGTGTCTTGCTTTTACTACGACGTGGAAACTAAGAAAAACTATTTGAAAAAAAAAATTGAAAATGAAATCCAAGGATTATCGAAAATCCCGGTTGTCATAAATCCAATCCCGGTTTTTTTGAGCATCAATTATGGTCCGGTATTCCAGTATTTTCGAATTTCGGGATCCTGAATTGCGACTCCTAGTACTCACTGGTAGGCGTTTTAGCTTCAGACTACCAAATAAGATTTGGGATTTTAAAATATACTGATTTTATTCAAGGAAATAAACGAAACAAAGTGTTGGAAAACCTGAAAAAAAAGACAACAAAAAAAATAATAAATAAATAAACCGAACGTGTTGGCAAGAAGCCTTCCCCCGCGAACAAACAAAAATAAAAACATTGTAAAAGAAAAATTGCCAGTTGCAATGTAGTATCCGAGAGGACAGCGAGAGGAATTCGATACAAATTATTTTGTTGCCTCCCTTAGTCAGCAAAATAATGATACGAATTATATTCTTATTCATTAAGTTTGTGTCGGGCCACAGACAGTAAAAACGTTTAGTCTATTCCTTTAGGATCTGCGTGTGCAACAACAACCAAGAAAACGCGCGTTCTCCCCAAATGGTAAAGCGTGGAGAAAGTTTTTATGGATATTGGAGACCGCATAATCAAAATGTTCACAATGCTACAAAGACCACAAACTGAAATCCTGCACCATTAAACTTTCAAATTGAAATCAAACTTATTAACTTTTTTTTTCATCGACCTACACTTCTAAGGGGGCGTCCATTAATTAATTTAATTACGTCAACAAAATAGGGGAGTGGAAATGGAAATGTTTGCTGGTAATTACATTATTTTTTAAAAATTATAACTGTAAATGCGTGTAAATAGACATATAATTTTTAGGCTTTTAACAATATATGATTATTTAATGTGTATGTCTGTGCCTTTCAGAACAACAGCGAGGGGATATACATCAACACTAGAGATGACGGCAAATTATTCAACATTGCCCGCCTTAGAGCTAAGACTAAAACAAGAAAGGTCTTGCTGCGGGAGTTCTTGTTTGCTGAAGATACCGCTTTGGTATCTCACACAGCTGACGGCCTGCAGAGCCTCGTATCCAGCCTATCCGCTGCCTGCAAAGCGTTTGGCCTGACAATTAGCCTAAAGAAAACTAACATTATGGCACAGGGCGCTGACTCCCTCCCCACTATCGCCATCGACGACTACGACTTGGATACTGTTGACAGATTCACATATCTGGGATCCAACATATCGAGCACCCTCTCAATGGAGGATGAGATAAGTGGGAGGATAGGGAAGGCCGCAACTGTTATGGCCAGACTGAAGAAAAGAGTCTGGTCAAACGCCAAACTAACAACAAGAACTAAGCTGCAGGTGTACCAGGCCTGCGTACTGAGCACACTTCTGTATGGATGCGAGTCGTGGACCACATACTCTAACCACGAAAGAAGGCTCAATGGCTTCCACCTCAGATGCCTGCGCCACATCCTTGACATTTAATGGCAAGACAAAGTCCCCAACACGGATGTCCTGTCCCAAACAAACATGTGTAGCGTCCCAGCCATGTTAATCCAAAGACGCCTTCGCTGGCTTGGGCACGTCAAGGGAATGCAACCTGGTCGCATACCAAAGGACGTGCTATACAGCGAGCTGGCGACAGGGAAAAGGTCAGTTGGACGGCCTCGTCTGAGATACTTAGACATATGCAAATGAGGCATGAAGTCGGCCAACATCGACATCTCAAACTGGGAAGAGCTGGCAGAGGATTGATTCTCATGGCGGGGCATCGTGAAGGCAGGATCACCACATCATCACATGCCGAGGATCAAAACAGGGCGGAAACAGCTGCAAAAAGAGCGAGGAGGAAGGCCGGTAAATACTGCTCCACGGCATTCGTGTGTGGGAAATGTAACAGAGACTGCCATTCGAGGATTGGTCTCACCAGCCACACCAAGAGCTGCAAGCTATCAAGATAATCTATCGTCTCCCGCAGACGGAAAGATGCCATACATACATACATGTCTGTGCACTGAAGATGGCTGGTCAGAATGTTAGCACACTTTGTGGAAGAGCAGTCAAAAGCTAAATGATATTAATAGAGTAGGAATACGATATTTTGAGAATTATGGGATATATTATGTAAAGTGAGTAACAATAATAACATTGCTGCTTGAATTGATTTTCAAAATCTGTAACATCTATTTTGCATGTTACAAAAAGCATGTTCAACAGCACTGACAATGCCCTCTTGAGCATAAGAAATTAGCACCTGCTTCTCAACAAAAAAGGATTCGACCAATGCGAGTAGCTGCAAGGAGATAGACAGAGCTCAAAACAATTATTGCTCACTAGGACAATGCTTCTATTTTAAATAAAGTGCTCATTGGCGCCCGCAGAAAAGTTTCTAGGGGGGGGGATTTTAGTAATGTTTTAATGTAGTTTTAATTTACTGTAGCGTATTCGTATGGTGAACGAACGGACAGGACATCAGCTTAGTTACTTTCTCTTTACTTTAATAAAATTCTTGTCTATTTTTGTCTACATTTTTTTATCCAATCTATCCAGGGGGAGGGGGGGCAAGTGCCCCCATGTCCCCCCCCCTGCGGGCGCCCATGTAAGTGCTGTATGGTTATATGATGTTGACTTGTCTGGTATATCAGTGCCGCAAGATGAAAATGATAAATCAGCTACTATAGACTACTTCCCATCAGGGGCGTCATTTCAGGGTTTTCTCAGGGGGGGGGGGGGCTAAACCAAAACTTGGTCGGCTTTTTAAGTTGTTATCAGCTACTATAGACTACTTCCCATCAGGGGCGTCATTTCAGGGTTTTTTCAGGGGGGGGGGGGGCAAAACCAAAACTTGGTCGGCTTGTTAAGTTGTTTATTACTGGAGGCGCCACAGTACATATAAATTTAAATAAAACCTGCAAATTGGGGGGGGGGATGTCCCCCTGCCTTACGCAAATGATGTCCCTGATGCCCATTGTTACTACTTGGGAAGATGATAGCAGCTAGAAACTATACTATATATTGTCAGCTTTACGGACAATAATATTTATACCACAAACAATAATATTTAGTCTTTAACAACCTTTGAGTTGATTTTGCATTATAAAATGTAAATTTAAAAACTTTTAACTTGTTGATTAACAAGCTAAAGATGTAACAAAATGTTTTTCCTACAATGTTCTGTCAATAAAATAGATCAGCACAAAGTAAACTGGATTTATTAATTTATTTATAATATATATATATATTTTTTTTTTGGGGGGGGTGGGGTGTTATAAAATGTTTACGTAATGAAATATTTTCTAGACATATTCTCAATACTCTTGATTAGTGTTCCCCAATTTCTGACACTTGGCCTATCGTTTAATTTGTATCCTGTTTGAACAAGTTTTTAATTGTCATATGGCCGAAATATTCGTTGATTTATAAAATTTTCAAGGGAATTTTAGTCAAATATATACACACACACACACATATATATATATATATATATATATATATATATATATATATATATATATATATACACACACACACATATACATATATTAATAAAACTTATATAGCAAAAATAATTATTAACACTAACTCAGAAGCCGAACAATGTCAGTTACTTTAAAATTAAAATCAAGCAAATATATGCATTTCCCATTTAAATTTTTAAACATTAGGCTTAGGAAAAGAAAAAAATACCGTAATAGAAACAAGATAAATGTAGAAGTTTTGTTTGTTTTTAAATTTGAAATTAGACCATTTTTGTTTCTTGTATGAGTCTGTAATTTAGAAAATGTGAGTCTTTCAATTAAAAATAAACCAACTTTGAGCAAACAACTTACACACAGATGCGTATCAAGGGTATTGGCTGAAGGCGAAGGGAAAAGATGTCCCCAAGCACCACACTAGTATTACTAGTTACTAGCCAGCCTTTAGTGTTAAAGTTAAAATAGGGTTTTATTGTATTTTATGTATGAAAATAATAGTTTCAGTCAGAATTGAAGGAGGCTTAAAAATTAATCTTACCCGCAGTGGCGGACCGCACCGGGTAACACCATGTCAGTGGGTGACATTAAATTTTATTGAAAAATTGATATTTACAGAGTACACACACTGCTCGGTCTAACCGAATTTCATAAGGGGTCGTTGGCAAATTACGTCACGCAAAAAGTGACATTTTTAGACCCCCCTGTCACAAATTCCCACCCCCCCCCCTTTAAAGTGCCACGTCACATCTAATAAAAAGGTCAAAACATACATAAAATTTTCACAACTAAACAAAGATTTCATTTTATTCTTTAACATTTCCCCCATAATGAATTAAGAAATTACAATGTAGTATTATTAGAAAACTATGTGTCATCACAAAATAAAGAAAGAACACAAAGTTATTTCAACTACAATTTAATTTTCATCACAATCTAAAAATGACATTCAAAAACCTAAGAAAAGCTCATCGTTACTGTATTATCATATTAACAAATCTCTACTTTCAAGCAAAGTTGATAATCAACTGAACGGTTAAAAGCATTCTTTACTGTTACTACTAAAACGCGTAGCCCATAGTCATAGAAAAAAATTCCTCATACCACTTTCTACAAAGGGTTGCAATTAGTTTAGTTTTTCATAGTCATACAATAAAATGCTATGCCTATACTAAAAAAAGTTATGTACAATGACTGATTTATAATGAAACTGAAATAAGGAAAAATAAATTAAATTTGTAAGAAAATGATTGCTTTAAATAATTACTACCAATATACCATAAAATTGGTGAACTGTACTTAAAAATGATCAACACCTGTTTAAAAATTCTGATGTCTTTTTTGGTGTAATAGAAATTTGTGCTTGTCAAGCTTTCCTAAGGCGTAATATAATGATTTATAGCAGAGCTAATTGTAATAAATGCCCTTGATGCACCCTCCTCCCATTTAACAAATCAAATTATCTGAAAGAATTACTCCCAACATGATGCCAAGCCTATGTACAACTTAAGCTTTCCAGCATATACACAAAGCACACATTCAATTTTGCAAGCCTTTTTCTCCTGTCTTTCAGGTCAAATTAAACTGAATGATGACATTTTGTAATTCAACAAGGTTACCACCGGTTTACTAAATCAGATCATTGCTGTGAATGTGAATTACTCCCAGTGGGTAGCTACTAGCACTACTAGGGTTAGTGTCACCAGGAGTCTGACAAACGTTTTGCAGCCCCAATACGACGAACATAATAAAAAATTCTGCATCTGGCTGGAAATACGGCTACTCAATATAAGAAAAAAAGTGATGCATGGCACAGACTACCCCCTCAGCAGCCCACTTCCAACACAACAGTTTATTCCTAATCTGCTAATGCATCCATCCCGCTCAGAATGGACCCGGACCAATCTTGGTGGATAAACAACATATAAGTTGTTATATTTATTGTTACAGTACCAATTAAATGTAATTTTATCTATATCTGGTTTTGTTACATAAGACTGATAAAAATACAATTTAATCACACGTAATTTACATTTATTTGGATGTATATAAAAAGGATTCTTTTAGTTATATTTTTTTATGTGTATCATTTTAAAATTACCAGCCTTTCCCTGTATACTGTATGTAGTTTTGAGGGATTATAATGGATCAACTTATAAGTGCCATGCCATGTATTACAATGAACCAACTTAGAAGTGCCCTGTGTTATACAGATGTATTCATTAGTACTTTTATAGAATTATTATCATCATGTTATTTTCTCTCATGTATATTTTCTTTGGTCTCTAGTCAAGTAAGAACTACAAACAAAAGCAGAAGAAAATGTTCTAACGTTTACTGTTTATCTCATGTGTCTTCTTATGTGTCTAGCTAGTTTAGAAAAACTAGTAAAGGATGCATGGCACATGGCACATTTGTAGAATTTCTCTACAGTATGTCTTCTTTCGTGTTTAGTTGTTTCATATTTAGTAGCAAAAACAGAAGAACAAATGTCACATTTAAAGGGTTTCTCTCTAACAAGTCTTCTTTTGTGATCAGTAAATTTAGATCTAATGTCAAAAGCAGCAGAACAAATGTCACATTTATAGGTTTTCTCTCCAGTGTGTCTTCTTGTGTGTTTAACTCTTTCATACTTAGTAGCAAAAACAACAGAACAAATGTCACATTTATAAGGTTTCTCTCCAGTGTGCCTTCTTGTGTGTTCAGCTCTTTCATAATTTGTAGTAAAAGCAGATGAACAAATGTCACATATATATGGTTTCTCTCCAGTATGTCTTATTTTGTGTCTAGCTGTTTCATATTTAGTAGAAAAAGCAGCAGAACAAATTTCACATTTATAGGTTTTCTCTCCAGTGTGTCTTCTTGTGTGTTTAACTCTTTCATACTTAGTAGCAAAAACAACAGAACAAATGTCACATTTATAAGGTTTCTCTCCAGTGTGCCTTCTTGTGTGTTTAGCTCTTTCATAATTTGTAGCAAAAGCAAATGAACAAATGTCACATTTATAGGGTTTCTCTCCAGTGTGTCTTATTTTGTGTCTAGCTGTTTCATATTTAGTAGAAAAAGCAGCAGAACAAATGTCACATTTAAAGGGTCTCACTCCAGTATGTATAATTTTGTGGTCAGTAAAATTTGATCTAGTACCAAATACAGCAGAACAAATGTCACATTTATGGAGTTTCTCTCCAGTGTGTCTTCTTGTGTGTTTAACTCTTTCATACTTTGTAGCAAAAGCCGCAGAGCAAATGTCAAATTTAAAAGGTTTCTCTCCAGTATGTCTTGTTATGTGGTCAGTTAAATTAGATCTGGTGCTAAAAACAGCAGAACAAATGTCACATTTATAGGGTTTCTCT
Source organism: Lymnaea stagnalis (assembly GCA_964033795.1). NCBI lineage: Eukaryota > Metazoa > Mollusca > Gastropoda > Lymnaeidae > Lymnaea > Lymnaea stagnalis. Next base: position 949,184 of record CAXITT010000064.1, read on the forward strand.
CCAGTGTGTCTTCTTGTGTGTTTAACTCTATCAGGCTTAGTAGCAAAAGAAGCAGAGCAAATGTCACATTTATAGGGTTTCTATCCAGTGTGTCTTCTTGTGTGTTTAACTCTATCAGGCTCAGTAGCAAAAGAAGCAGAGCAAATGTCACATTTATAGGGTTTCTCTCTAGCATGTCTTCTTTTGTGATCAGTTAAATTAGATCTAATGTCAAAAGCAGCAGAACAAATGTCACATTTATAGGGTTTCTCTCCAGTGTGTCTTCTTGTGTGTTTAGCTCTTTCATATTTTGTAGCAAAAGCAAATGAACAAATGTCACATTTATAGGGTTTCTCTCCAGTGTGTCTTATTTTGTGTCTAGTTGTTTCATATTTAGTAGAAAAAGCAGCAGAACAAATGTCACATTTAAAGGGTCTCACTCCAGTATGTCTTGTTATGTGGTCAGTTAAATTAGATCTGGTGCTAAAAACAGCAGAACAAATGTCACATTTATAGGGTTTCTCTCCAGTGTGTCTTCTTGTGTGTTTAGCTCTTTCATATTTTGTAGCAAAAGCAGATGAACAAATGTCACATTTATAGGGTTTCTCTCCAGTGTGTCTTATTTTGTGTCTAGTTGTTTCATATTTAGTAGAAAAAGCAGCAGAACAAATGTCACATTTAAAGGGTCTCACTCCAGTATGTCTAATTTTGTGGTCAGTTAAATTTGATCTAGTACCAAATACAGCAGAACAAATGTCACATTTATGGAGTTTCTCTCCAGTGTGTCTTCTTGTGTGTTTAACTCTTTCATACTTTGTAGCAAAAGCCGCAGAGCAAATGTCACATTTAAAGGGTTTCTCTCCAGTATGTCTTGTTATGTGGTCAGTTAAATTAGATCTGGTGCTAAAAACAGCAGAACAAATGTCACATTTATAGGGTTTCTCTCCAGTGTGTCTTCTTGTGTGTTTAACTCTATCAGGCTTAGTAGCGAAAGCAGCAGAGCAAATGTCACATTTATAGGGTTTCTCTCTAGCATGTCTTCTTTTGTGATCAGTTAATTTAGATCTAATGTCAAAAGCAGCAGAACAAATGTCACATTTATAGGGTTTCTCTCCAGTGTGTCTTCTTTTGTGTTTAACTCTATCAGGCTTAGTAGCGAAAGCAGCAGAGCAAATGTCACATTTATAGGGTTTCTCTCTAGCATGTCTTCTTTTGTGATCAGTTAATTTAGATCTAATGTCAAAAGCAGCAGAACAAATGTCACATTTATAGGTTTTCTCTCCAGTGTGTCTTCTTGTGTGTTTAACTATTTCAGACTTTGTAGCAAAAGCAGCAGAACAAATGTCACATTTATAGGGTTTCTCTCCAATGTGTGTTCTTATGTGAACAGCTATTCCAGATTTAGAGGCAAATACACCACAACACATGTCACATTTGTATCGCTTGTCTCCAGAATATTGCCTCTTGTTGAAAGATATTTTTTTACTATTATCAAAAGCTGTGTAACATATTTTACATTTATAAGACATTGTTTTACCACAAGATTTTTTGGGTGGCACAAGGTGCAAAATATCATCAAAAGCTGCATTACAAGTGTCACATTTATGTATTCCTTTCCCAATATTCAGTACTTTAGATACATCTGCATGTGACTGTGTGGGTTCCAGTTTTGATGAAGAAATTATATCTTTAGATACAGTTACATGTGATGGTCCTGGTGCCAGGTTTGATGAAGATATTGTATCTTTTGATACAGTTAAATGTGACTGTCCTGGTGCCAGTTTTGATGAAGATATTGTATCTTTTGATACAGTTAAATGTGATTGTCTTGGTGCCAGTTTTGATGAAGATATTGTATCTTTTGATACAGTTAAATGTGACTGTCCTGGTGCCAGGTTTAATGAAGAAAATGTATCTTTAACATGGTTTAGTGAATTCTCTGGTTTCTTACAGGAAGTTAAGGAACATTTCTCTTGACAACAGATGAACTCATCTTCTGTTAATTTGTTTGAGATATTTGTTGACCAGTTAATTATGTCACTAAATAAGTAAATGAATGTATCCGGCCTTAACCTAACTTGAACCCTAATTCACGGCAACTTTAATAAACACGCAAATGACGTCGTGTGGCATCCTCAACTAGTTTTAGTTTTAGCCAATAATTTTGTAATGGCAATGGGCATGGGAGATCAGCAGTAGTTATTAAATTATTAAAACTAAAAGTGTAGTTACGAATAAAGCTAGTCACTTATGTTATAGTTATCATCATTGAATCATTTTAATTTTATATTCAATTTAAACTAAATATTGAGGACCGTGGATTCATACTAAAAATATTCAACTTTTTAAGAGAACTTGACTTGATTTTAACTTACTTACACTTAATTAATACTTATCGACTTATGCCTAAATCTACAACTACATGCCATCCAGTGTGATGCACTTCAACATCATGAGTGTTATTTATTTCAACATTGCATTAGGCAAATGATCTGATCCACTGCGACTTACTCGAAATCAAGATATCTTCCCAAATCTGATTGATGTAGGATGTAAATTCTGCATATTTCAAAAGAAATGTATATCCGCTGAGTTGATATTACATTTTAAACACGAGTATCGTAAAAATCCCGCAAAAAACTTTTTAAAAAGAGTTGCCAGATAATGTTTTGTCGAAAAACCAAAATAATGTGTGTATATTCACGAACATTCAGCTTCGAGTCAGTTTTTTTTTTTTTTTTTTTTTTTTTTTTTTTTTTCATTGTTCCTTTACTTAGTGGTTAATTTTTTAATTTTTTTTTTTGTTAATTTTTTTTTTTATTTTTCTGTTTTTTTTTTTTTTTGTTTTTTTTTTTTTTTTTTTTTTTTTTTTTTTTGTACTATACATTGGCCATTAACTAAGTGGTAAATTGTTAAATTTTAGCTTTAGTGAATACTTTTTTTCCTAAATACCCTAGGAATAAAATGGAATTTAAAGTTAAAAGCCAATCTAGCAAAATGTGTCATTAAAATTACCCACACTGGGCATAAATATTGTTGATTTTATTATTTATTTTTTTAAAAATGTTATAGAAGATAAAAGTTAAGGAGAAAGAAAAGTGTTTCGTTGTTGTTTTAAATAATAAAGATTAAATGAAATCTCTAAGACAATTAACCAAGTTGAAAAGGGGTAATTTGAAATAGTTTAATCAGACGGTAACGTTTATGTCTTATGTTTCCTTTAAAGTCAACTGCTTTTTTTTTTCTCTTTTTTATTTTTTACAAGGTGAATTATTGTTAGACAATTTATTCAATTCAGTTTCAAAGTGTTTGAGTAAAGAGAATTTACTTTCGTGACAAAAGAAAAGTACTTGTATTTTATTATAAGCTAGAAAGTACTCGCCAAATAATGACGGCGACAATGCGTGAACTTGCCATCTACTAAAGTTACTTGTCAAAACATGAATTCTGGGAATTTTATTTTGTGCGCCTATTGGTTGAACACAGCGTGACAGCCATGCATAATACATGCATCCTAATGAATCTTTATTGTCATTGTAGTAACTATCTTGAGCGTGTGGCGTAAGAGGTGAGATGTCGGTAATTATGAAGGATTTGTGAAATGTTTTTTTTTTATATATGTGTTTTTGAGATTGTGTAGGGTCAAAGGAACGCATTTCGGGCCTCGGGAATATATACAAATTGTAGGTCGGCCATGAACGGGGGTCACAAATTTGTGACGATAGGCCCCGAGTAGTGTTTCTCATTTCCCAACGTTTTCCTTGTCTCGGGAAAACGGGAATAAAGTTTTTCCTGATCCAGGGATTTCACGGCAAATCCCGGGATTAAATTAATTTATCTTTAAAATATTATAAATTGAATTTAACTGTAAAAGAGTTGAGATTTTGATTGGTTTCAACCTAAAATTAATGTTTTTAAAATTAATTGAATAAAGAGTTTTCAAAATTATAACATTTTAGATTTTTTTTTAAAATGACGTCACCAATTTTTTTACATACCCTTCTCTCTCAAAATAAAATAAAATTACAAAGTGTCACAAATTCTCGCCCCCCCCCCCCCTTTTCGAGCGTGATGTAATTTGCCAATGACCCCTAAAAGGATAACCGATGACACGTAAATTTTCCACACAGTAACCAATCCAAATGCGTGCTTAATTTTTAAAAATCAAGGTTGATGCGTCAGAGATGAGGTGACCCTATTATAAGGTCAGAAAACACCGTTTTGACCACGATTCAACCCCAATTGAAGTGTTGGGTACATTTTGTAAGTTACAGGAAGCTATATTTATTTAAATTCTGAGAAATAAAGCTTTCCATTGATACAAAATACGATGTGGTTGGTCAATTCTAAGTCAGGTTACCGTTCTGTGGATTTATTTTAATTAACAAGAAGAAATCCATAGTGAAAGTCGGGATGAATGTTAATTACGCATTGTTTTGCGCACCACATAGTTTTTTTGTGTAGTGACGTCATGTTTTTATGCTGACTCGTTGGTTCTCCATGTTGGTAGAACTCCAAGTTGTTCTCCTACAATAAAACTTTGAACTAACCTTGATGGTTGCTTCTGCTTATTTGATTATGTTCCTTGTAAAGTAACTTAGGAATTTAATATTTTCAATTAAAGTTACCGTTCTTAAATGCATTTACCTCCTGACCTTCAATTAATTTGTTTTGTTCCTGTCATTGTTGTACTGTGGATTTATTATAACAAGAAGAATACCGAAATCCATAGTGAAAGTCGGGATGAATAGGGTGGGGATGACACCATGAGTTACCGCACCGACCGGGTGACACCAATCCTAGCTACGCCACTCTTAACCCAGCGGTTCTCAACCTGTGGGTCGCGACCCCTTTGGGTGTCGCACGACCCTTTCACAGGGTGTCGCCTAAGACCATCTGAAAACACATATACTCTACAGTTATAAGTATCAACGAAAATAACTTTGTGGTTGGGGGTCGCCATAACACGCGGAACTGTTAAAAAGGGTCGCGGCATTAGAAAGGTTGAGAACCACTGGCTTAACCGTACCCTTGGTACCCCTTGGCACCAGCTTACACGCACTACAGATCAGTAAATAAATCATAGACGGACAGCGTTACCATTATTTATTATTTAAAATGTTGATTGGATTACATATAATAAAAATCTTAATAAAAACGTGCTGAAAATGCCATAATTTGAAAAATGTTATCTTTAATAATGCTGATATAAACCACCTTTTTGAGATTTGTTTTGGTTCAAATAAATATTTCGGTAAACAGCCTAACCGAGTTTTTTTTAAAAAATAAATATTTGTTACTCATGTTATAATAGACTTGTTAAAGAGTATCACAGCGTAACTCGTTACGTTGTAAGTGTTTCTATCCCTATGGTGACTACAATAGTGTCGATGCGTGTGTTGGTGTTAGACTATATTAGGCGCGCGTATGAGTAATATTAATACTAAAGAAAATCACTATTTTTATTATAATTTTAAGTATATTTACTAGTACTGCTGTCAGAATTAGACTCTAATTTATGACTCTAGACTAGCAGTAGTACTACTAGGCCTAAGTAAGCAGACGACTCTATTTTATTACAACCATACTATACACTATCACTAACAATACTCTAGTACTAGTACTACTAACCTATTCCGCTTTAAATCGGGTGCAGTTTTTTTTACACAAGTGACCAGGTCAATCAACATATTTTTAGTTTTAGAAAATACACTGTTTGTACAAGTGTTACAAAAAATAAAATTAAAGAGTTAATTCCTAATTTTCTATAATTTATAATAATATGCAACAAAATTTCGACAGGCTACTTTGTTGTAGTTTTATTATAGTGATAGTCAGTCAGTGCTTTTTTTTGTAAAAAAATGGGTGCTGGTACTCAGTGATGGATGGCCTAACTTTTAACTACCAGTTCGCACCTCGATGCAAGCTAAATCACAACTGCAAAGATGCTAAATGTCTAAAACAATTTAATAATTAACCAACTTAAATTGTTTTATTATTACTTTATTAGTATACCGTATACATTTGTTATGACATGATTTGTAAAATTTAACTAACAACTTATTAAAGTTATTCTTGATTTACTTTTAAAAAATTGTGTTAAGTACTCTTGTGTTTTATAGGAAAGAACCCTGTTAAAAATGAAAATGAAATATAAATGTTGAATAAATTATTCATAATAAATTCCAAAGTTTGATCAAGTTCTCATCCGACGTATACTCCCGACTGCGTTCTTTGCTGTTGGTATCTGTGGCTGAATGTCTGCCTCTAAGCAACCATGAATCAACGTATCTTGTAGGGTCAAAACGTATGAGTGGTGGTCCAACCAATCTGATAAATAACAGTGAAGATACAGTTGTTGTCATCAATGAACTTCTTGTCAGGGTGATGATAAGATTCATTTGTGAAAATCCTCTTTCGGCTTCACTTGAAGAAATTGGGATTGTACTGAGAGCAATTTGCAAAGGAAGTAGTTTATCCGGAATGTTTTTTTCGATGAGATATTCACGAAATCCGTGAATCATTATTCTTTCGTTTAATTGCAATCTTGTTGACAAGTTTCTCATTTCTGTTTCACCAAATGATAAGTGAGTACCAATGTTGCCCGGCCATTGCTTTGTATCGAGCACTCGAGCCCAATATGCCAACTCAGCATCTTCACTAGAAAGCAACCTTTGTTCAATTGATTCTTGTAGTTTTTTGTAAAAAGCTTTTACGTCAATTGGTGGATCACTGGTACAGTTTTTGGTGTGAAGTGAAACTCCTTTGAAAAGGTTACTATCTACAGCAGTGGCCGCAATTTTATAATAAGCGCCTGGAATAATTTGCCTTTCTTCAAAAATCTGTATAACAGCTTTGATTTTTTGATTTGCTCTGTAGATGTCTATGTTGCGCTCTTGCAAATCCAAACTTAACTCTGACAATTCTTGGAGCGCATCGCACATCAATCCGAGGTCTAGTACAAATTCAGTAGAAGTAATCTTTCGCTGCAAACCTTCATATATGCATTGATCTTTTTTTGAGTCAAGTTTTGCTTCTTCAAAATGTTGTACCAAAACTTCATAATCTTCCCTAACTGCTAAAACAGAACGGAAGCTGTATGCCACCCATTGCGTGCTTAATATTCTTCCAATTTTTAACAACTCAGCCTCTAACAAACGAGCACATATTTGCAATTCTCTGCAATTTTTGGGTGAAGAAGATAAACTACATACAGTTTATCAATGAATGCCTTAAATCTGTTGATCCCTGAAACCTGTTTTACGACATCACCAACGGAGAGTTCCAGTCTGTGATTTGCTCAATGCCAAACCAGAACCGATGGAAACTTTTCTTTTAGCAATGTCTTGACGCCACTTTTGCTTCCCACCATCACAGCTGCTCCATCACATGCAAGAGAAACTAAGTTCCTTCTTAGAAAGTCTTCTGTTAACCCATAGAAATGAAGGCAGTGTAGTAAAGAAGCAAAAATTCCATTTGCAGTTACACTTTCGAGTTCTACCAAATCCAAGAATAAATTTACTGGTGAGGTCATTCCACTGTCTGCAAGACAAACGCGAATCTACACAATTAAAGTCGATTTTTGGCTAAGCGTAGTTGATTCGTCGATGATCAATGAAATTTTATTATTCGACCGTACAATTTCTTGTAACAATTTTTTTCTCATTTCACAACTAATGTGATTCACTACATTTATGCAAGCATTGGCTGAATGAAGAATACGGCCCATCTCAACTCAGTTTAGTTCTTGCAAATCTATTTCAGATTCGAAATTATGAAACGATTGGTTTTCTTTGGCTACTTTATATGCTGTACGAAAAATCTTTGCAGTTATGATTTTCTCACGAGTTAATGCCTTTAACAACTCGTTCTCAATAGGTGCTGCCTCGGGTTCTGTTAGGATCTTAAGCGCAGCTTTGTGTGCTGGAGTTTCTTTATGATCGAATAATTTCTTTCTTAAAGACATAAGCTGTTGTTGTGGATTAGTACCGAAGCAAGTTATTTTATTGTCGGCCCATTCGTTCGATACCTTCATTCCCATCTTTGCCTCGACTCCGAGATTGCCAACTTTTCGGCAAGGGATACAACCAAGTTTTTTATTATGGATAGATAGCCAATCATATTTCACAAGGAAATAATTTCTTTGATCTAAAGTCCAGCAGGTAGGCCAATCAACATCTGCAGGCTGCAGTTGTTCAAAAGTAACAGAGGAACCAAGAACGATATCTGACGGCTTTGTTTCCGATAGTTCCATTAGGGTTTCTTTGTGACATTGGCTTCTTGCCGTTATTTCTTCAGTCAGTCTGGTTTTCTGGTTCTTCGGAACATCAATTGAATGGGAAAAGAAATCAGAAATTTTCTTCATTTCCAAAGGGGGCTAAGAAATAATTATTACTTAAATTATCAATTTCTAACTGCACTCGTTTTAATTTCTTTAAGTCTTAATTATTACATTCAAATTTTGAAATTTTAAAGGCAATACTTCTTAAAAACAACCATGACCGGAAATAGGTTAATAACCAATGACGTAACATTACGAGTGTGTGCGGAAAGCAGTTTCGCTTTTTATATTTTAATTCTTATTGCGCGCAATGTTAAAATAATTCAATTTTAACAAATTAATAATATAATAAATTAATAATAAACGTTAAAATACAAGAAAAGTAATAATTTTTTCCCCACATTGAAAAAGGTGCTGGTACACCGTACCGGTGCGTACCGGCACAAAAAAAGCACTGGTTATAGTGAGTGTGAGAGTTCATTGCCTTCATCAACCATTTGTCTCAAGAAATAACCCACTGAGAATAGGAACAGGTATTTGCTGGATCCTGGAAAAAAGAGATGATTTTGTACAAAAACCCATTTACATGGAAGATACTATTGTTCATTGTATATTAAAGACGAAACAACAGTCACAGTATTATTATTATGAAAATAGCAACCTATAGGCCTACTATTTACCAGAGTTCTGATGTTGTGAATGAAGCTCGATGTGTGACAGAGGAACACAACAATAACACCACCAAATAATAGTCACCTCCCACTAAAGAAAACAAATCCACCTATTTACCTGTGGTCAGGCATCACGCCTGAAGCTCCTTGTGTAACTGCCTGTTTTTTTCACTCCGTACAATTAATTTGAAATGTGGAGTTAGAGGGGTTTGAAGAGGAAGCAGGACAAACCAGAAGCAAATTATAATATATTTTATTAGTATATTATTAAATAAGAGATACTATACCATGGTATACTTAGAATACTACTATTACTATTTCATTTTGTAAAATTGGTAATAAGTCAAGTAAAACATAAAGAAATCACTGTGATTGTTATAACTGAAATGTTTAGTCTCCTAGATTAGTGTCAGTGAGCGTTGTCTGGACTGTAATAGCAATAATTATATTTAGTTTACTCAGAATTGACTGCAACTGTACTTGGCAGTACTAAGTACTTGCCCTGATTTTATAACTTATATAAGTATGTTATTACTAAGAAATATACTTATGAAATCAGAATATTAGTCTCAAGGGTAGGTTACACAGTAATATCAGTCCAGTGATTGAAGACCATTGAAGTTGTAGCTATAGCCCTGTACCCTGCGTTTTGAGTCAGTAACTTATACTAGTTTCCCAAAGTGATGGTCTGTGGACTGGCACCAGTACTTGAGCCTGTTGTCGGTCTGCACAACATGAGACAAAAAAAACTGCATGAAAGTTTCATTGAAAGTTAAATAAAGTTACACATCACATAGTCATTAAAACATTCTTATAACTAACTGTTAGCATAAAAAGGTAATAGAGTTGTCTGGCATTTGCTGAACGCAAATTAAAAACTATTCAATGACATATTTAAGGTAAAAAGAAAAAAATGTAATAAATGTGGCACTTATCCCTTTTGAAATGAGTCTAAAAGGACCGGGGTCCGAATTGCAGCTATGAGTGTTCAGGTCCCTTTAGACTAGGGTGACCAAATCATGATTTGGAAAAAAACGAGACGCTTTCAAGTTTGTTTTTTTTGTTTGGTTTTTTTTTGGCGCGGGGGGGGGGGGGGGGGGACCCCCCCCCGGGTCCGGGGGCCTCTGCTGGAAACTGTTTATTGAAATATACAATGAAATCTAACCTAAAAAATCTACTTGGGGCAATCAGTCTTTTTCTATATTTCACTGTTTTTTTATATCTGCACGTCCCCCATGACCAACACTAAAAACATTATTGCAAACTGTGCACTCGACTTCACTTTCATAATGTCCCTATATAATATAGTTACACTGTTTGGAATACTCCGCCATAAACTTACATCGACGCTTGGGCATAATTATTGTTCTAATGAGAAGATAATATAAAATTAAAGAATAAAGTTCAACACCCAAAACAAACACCTGTCACTCTGACACGAACAGGCCGGCAGGGATCACACATAAGAGTAACACAATAAACGTAGCTGTAGTGGAATCAAAATTGTTTTCTGCACAGCTACATCCTTCGCCTCCTCCTTTTCCCTTTTCGGCTTCAAGTCTAATGTCTTTCGCTATACATTTACATATAAGATCTATGGCAGGGACACTGGTGGAGGGGGAACAGTGCAGCCATCACGCAAGCCCACATCACTACTGGCACTGGCAACACAGCTAGCTCAAATAATACTTGAAGTTATATTATAAATTAGGTAGTTTTAGTGATAAGAAAATGTGTTTGGTTTAAAAAATGGGACATTTAGACGTTCCCTGAGACTTTTTCGGGACGAGTACAATCGTGAAAAAACGGGACAATCCCGTTTTTACAGGACGTTTGGTCACCCAACTTTAGACTAAATGCTATTCGGATGTCATTTGTGGTAGTTTATTTTAGTTAAACTGAAGAAGTAAGTTTATAAAAATATATAGTCCATTTAATCATCTTTCATTTGATACCTAATTTTGTCTTACAAACATTACAATAATTTTTAAAAATAATTTTTTTCAACCCAAACTCTCACTTCGATACCCAGGTCCGAATAGCTGCAGCCTTGTACATATTCATTTTCAACACATAAATAAAAATAAATACATAATTAAACCAGGACAACATTTTATAATTATAACAATTTAAATACAGGACATCTAAAGTATGTCTCTAGCAAAGAAAACAGCCATAAATGAAATCTTTTAGTGACAATAATGAATGAAGTTGTGATCATGTAGATTTAGTAATTCCTGGGGGAGCATGCTGGTAAATTCGTAAAGACTGGGGAACAAAAGAATTTTTAATATATTTAGGTACTAACTTTAAGAGAGAATGCGTGCCGATTTAGCTGATCTTAGGTATGTGATTGATGAATAATTTAATAGCCAGGATGCAATGGATGGTAAATGAACAGCTCTGGATTTGTTCACAGTCTGAAAAGTGTCCTGTCATGTTCTCCATTTTGGCAGAATGTTGCTTTTTTTTTATCTACCTCAGTTGTGTTTGATATTAACTACTGAAATTTTAATTTTAAAATGCTCTAAAATATATATTTAAAAATCTTTTCTGCTACTGTGGTTTTATTGCAACCAAAATAAATTAGAAACATTATCTTGAACTTTTAGTTACACCCAGTAAATAAAGCACATCTTCACAAAATAAAAAAACAAGGCATCTGCTAATAACATTTGTTAGGGTTGTGGCTTGTGAACAGTTTCTCGGAAACTTTAACATTTATAATAATTTATTATACATAAAAGTGATCTGACACTTGGTGATAAAATTACAGAACACGGAAATGAAAGAACAACATTAATGTGTGATGATTTTTTTTTTCAGATTTGCTATGGATTCCCATGTTTGAAAATGTCCCATTACACCCAGGAGAATGGTCCAGCTGACTATTTCCCCCCTATAGCAGCACTCTTCCAAGGGGGCATCGCACCAAGTTCAGTTTCTCTACAAAGTTTGATAGCTGACATAGATGGACAATTGGATTCCAACACAAAACAGTATGTAATTTGTTAGCATAAAAAAAAAAATGATTCCCTTTCACCAAAGAGACTTTAAAAAAATTATTAAAAATTGAATTTGTATAATTAATTTTAATTTTCATTGTCAATAATGGTTTTTGGGGTTTAATTTTGTTTATGTATGTTGAACTTTAAATATATTGCAACTATTTCTCTTAATTTGAAATATTTCATGTCATCACTCATTTATACCAATTTGAATATTCATTTTTTGGGGTATATATTTTAGAAAATTCTTAAAATGAGAGAGCAATGCAGTAAAAATACATAGAATAGGCTACGAATATTTTTGAAAAATATTTTTCCAATATTTAGCCCTTTCGTAAAAAATTTTCAGGCTTGACCTTTGCCTCCAGTCCATCTTGTCGACAGCCAACAACTTACCCAGCAGTCAGACATTCTCTGTTCCTAAAGATGCCTTGGGTTACATGTGCAATAGCCACACTCTGGAGAAAGACACTTGCTATGACCCACAGACAGATGAAGCTGTTGCTATCATTAATGCTCTTGTGAGTTACAAGTGCTTAAAATAGATTTTCAAATAAGCTGAGGAGGCGAACTACATACGGTTTTTCTTAAGACTGAAATATTTAAACTTTATTTTGTTATTTCTCTACTGTTTTTGCTGGTCACAAAAATTCTTGAAAATGAAAATGTCTTATGTTGTTTTGAGAAAGTATGTTGTGGACTAGTCTGTATAGGCTATTCACATTTTTTAAATTTGATTTAAATTGCTTACTACTTTTTCTAATCAATCAATATTTACCATAAGATGTTACTAACTTGATAAAACAGATCAATTTACTTTTATTTCTCCCTTACTTCATTTTAATAAACAAAATTCTACATCAGAATCAAATTACTCCATTTGCCCAAAGTTTCTGAAACTTATAGCATGCATTCTCAGTCCTTAAAGTCACCATTGTATCAAATGTAAAGTCATTTTTTCATATGCAATGCAAATTTTGTCCTAGTTCAATGATGATGATACATTTTCTATTATGCTTTAGTTGAGCAATTTGTCGCCAAGACTCATCTCCTTGCATTAAGGTATTTTTCATTTGACCACGATTTCAGCAACTTAGAAAAAATTTCCACTTGTTTATATTGCTGCAATTACCTATTAATTTTTCTATAACAAAGCCAAGTTAATTAATCACATATAATGTCAACTTTTTCAGTGTGACTCTCTAGAGAAGAACCCAGGAAGTGAAGAGTCTATTCTACAAGAAATATTAGAGCTGGCTTCAGATGAGGGCCTTGTACTTCCCTTGAGATGCTCGCCAGCAACAGCCATCAACCAGTCTTCCAGTTCAATCAATGTCCAGTTGGACACAGGAGACCAGGTCAGTGGCTCCTTTTCAATAGTTAGTTTAATGTTTTTATACATTCTTAAATGCATTCAAAGTACTTGAAATAATGATGGTAATTGGGGATGCCCATTTCTGATTTACTTATGTTGTAATGTGGAGAAAGATCAACAGCAGCTGGGAATCCAAGCATGGAAAAGAAAAGCATTAGTTAGATCTGAGTGGAAGGAAGTGGTGAGGCAGGCCAACGCCCTACATGGGATGTAGCACCATAGGGGTGGTTTTAATCAAGAGTAAAAATGTTTTTCGTTCAAAGTGTTAATGCATCACACAAGAAGGTTAAATATCTTGGAAATATAGAACATTAAAGTTAAGCAACTAGCAGCAAGTCTTCACAGAATTCCAGGTGGTCCTAGAGTCACATGGTAGGATCGTACATTTTAACCTGGGGGGTTGTCACTGGCACACCAATTTCATTGCCAGTGTTGATATCCAGAGATAGACTAAGGATGTCATTGGCATGTTGATTTCCAGGGATAGACTAAGGATGTCATTGGCATGTTGCTATCCAGGGATAGACTGCTGATCTCATTGACAGTGTTTATATATTCAGAGATAGACTAATGTTGTCATTGACAGTGTTGATATTCAGAGATAGTCTAATAATGTCTTTGACGGTGTTGGTGCTGATATTTTGAGATGGACTTATTATGACAAATCAATAAAATATTCATGATTAAAAAGGCCTTGTGGGCAGGGGAGCAGGGTTTCTTTCAGGCATCTCTCGGGGGGGGGGGGGGGCGGTGTCCCCGGGGAAAGTCGGGTGCCCCCGGAGCAAAAGGAGTATAACAATAAAAAAGGAATTTTGATTTTTTTCGGCAAACCGAGGCGATATACCCTTAAATAATCCGTTTTTGTAGGGGGGGGGGGGGGGGGGGGGTTTGTTTTTGGGGGGGGGGGGGGGGGGGGGGGGGGGGGCAGTGTCCCCGGGGAAAGTCGAGTGCCCCCGGAGCAAAATGAGTATAACAATAAAAAAGGAATTTTGATTTTTTTCGGCAAACCGATGCGATATACCCTTAAATAATCCGTTTTTGTAGTTTATTACTTTTTACAATGCATTATCAACTTTTTTAACACAACATTGTCAGATGACCTATTATTAGATTATTAGTGGCAGATGAAGACTATTGTTAGAACTGTCCCTCAGTTTGATAGCTCAGTTTGGTACAAGTACTAGCAGTCGTGCAGCACTAAGTAGTTCCTAACGTCTGCATTATCATTGAGCGACTGCTTTGAATGCCATCTGTACTTAGGCAAACGTGTTCAGTGTTCACACAGCAGTGTAAAATATAGCAGACTACTCGACTGGGATTTCTGATTCCATTCTCAATCTCTCTCTCTCTCTTTCTCTCACTCCATTCCCAACAACACCCCATCCACTATAGTTCAGTCTCAATTTTTTGTATACATTAGCTGACCGGCCTAGCGTTTGCTATAGTAAACTGATACACGAAGCGATTGGCCTAACTTTTTAATACTTCTATTCTATATTGCATTTGCATGTTGTTTTTAAAAATAAATAATATTTTTTTCAAAAGCAAAAATGTGGAATTTTAGTGCCTAGCCCCTTTAAATGGACATCTAATCAACGAATTCACTATTTGGACACAGGCCCGAGAAGTGAGAGGTCGGGATAAAAATTTTAAAAAAAAATTATTGCAAGGTTGTAAGACAAAATTTGGTATCAAATAAAAGATAATTGAATGGACTAAATGTTTGTATACGTCTTCAGTTTAACTAAAATAAACTACCACAAATGACATCCCAATAGCATTGAGTCTAAAGGGACACTGGTCTGAATAGCAGCGCTGCGTGTCCGGGTCCATTTTGACTAAATGCTAAATTGATGTCATTTGTTTTAGTCGATTAATACCTTAAAAATATCCTCCTCTTTTAAATAAGTGAGATAAAAACATTGAATTCAAATATACTCAAACATACTACTCTTGACTTTGATATAATCAAAAATCAGACCCCTCCACTGATCAAGATTCATCAGCGCCCTCAATTTCCGCCGTACTTTCCGATGAAAATGTTCCCCGATTTCGGTATCGATAGATACAATGCCTAGTGGCGCAGCAACTATTAGTGCCGCCATGGGCGAGCAAATATTTTTGTCGTCCTCCCTTTCACGATAAAAACACTACAGTTGTCCGAAAATGCCAGACCTGCATATAAAGAAAAAGTGACACCTTGGTGGACCACCCTATCCACTTTATTTTGACACCACTAGCAGGTGCGTATCTAGTGTTTAAGTCAAACTCTGAAACTGATTATTTTCAACCATTAAATACTATCAAAGCTCATTTTGCCCCCTCCCTGCTAGTCTGGGACCCCGTGACATATGCCCCATCTGCCACACCTTAGCTACGCCTCCGGCTACTGGCAAATTGCACAGCCCCCCCCTCCCCCCCCCCCCCCCAAAATAAAACAGAAAGGCGCCCCCCCCCCCCCCCCCCGGGAAAAATGTCTGAAAGAAACAATGCTGGGGAGGTTAGTGGCTAGCTGCTAATGTATTATGGGTAGAACACACATTAAACTCTATAGTCCCATCAAATGAATGTTAAGATGTCCAGCATGATGGACTTCCCTTTATCAACTTCACCATTTTTTGTGGCATATTTACTAGACTTGTA
This sequence comes from Lymnaea stagnalis, assembly GCA_964033795.1. NCBI lineage: Eukaryota > Metazoa > Mollusca > Gastropoda > Lymnaeidae > Lymnaea > Lymnaea stagnalis. The sequence goes on from CAXITT010000064.1 coordinate 965,141, forward strand.
AATGTATTTTTTTTAAACATTTTTTTTACCACACTGCAAATTATTTAATTTGTAAAAACATTTTTTTTTAAAATATATATTGGAAACCTACCTATCAATATGTAGGTTTTGAGTAGAAACTTATTGATAAATATGTATTTTACCAATAATTTCAGCTTATTGAAGGCAAATGGAGCAAACTCTCTCAGAGCATTCAAAAACACATCATTTCTCAGCTGCTCAATATCCCACCATTGGGACAAAACCTAATCTGCCCCTGGGCAGTGATAGAAAGAAGACTTGAGCTTGTCGGTGGGCTGAGATCTTTGTCCAGCGATGATGAGGCCTGGGTCACCTACCGCAACGTGAGAGGTCAGCAGCTGGAGCAGCTGTTCAACTCTCTGCTGCCCGACAACGACTCTGAGAATGTTAACCACAAGGAGTTTTGCTGCAATTGCCAGACTGTGGCCGACAAGATCATGGAGATGATTGAAGAAGATTTTTCTGTACTTTGTACTGGAGTTTTTAAGAAAATTGGAGGTATGTAAGGGGTATCCTGCTGTGCATTGAGCTTATGGTATTTCACTGCGGTTTTCAAACATTGTGCTGCAACACTCTGTTGTGCATCATGGAATGTCATTGGTGTGCATGTGTTTGTCATGGAATGTCATTGATGTGGGTATGTCATGAAAAGTCTTTGGTGTGTCATTTAATGTCTTGGGTGTGTCATGGAATGTCATGGGTATGGATGTGTCATAGAATGTCATGTGGGTGGGTGGTGTCATGAAATGTCATGGGTGCATGTGTGTGTCATGGGATGTCATGTGAGGGTGGGTGTCATGGAATGTCATGGGTATGGATGTGTCATGGTGAATGTTGTGGGTTTGTCATGGTGAATGTTGTGGGTTTGTCATGGGTGTGGGTGGGAGTCATGGAATGTCATGTGTGTGAGCTGGAAAATTTGGATATAACAAAGGGATAAAACTTGCAGGACATGTTATCCAAAGGTCTAGGGTAAAACAAGGTAGGAATACTCAAAGTGTCTAATCAAAAGAAAAATAACTTGCTTGCAGGTCGATGGTTACTTTTCTTAATATTTGCATGGTGTGACAGGAGGAAAAAGTGTTAAAACAACTGGAATAAGAAAAGATCACTGTCTTAGTCCCATCTCTTTCTTTCTGCATGCATTTAGTCCCATCTCTTTCTCTCTTCATGCATTTAGTCCCATCTCTTTCCCAATGCATGCATTTAGTCCCATCTCTTTCTCTCTGCATCCATTTAGTCCCATCGCTTTCTCTCTGCATCCATTTAGTCCCATCTCTTTCTCTCTGCATCCATTTAGTCCCATCTCTTTCTCTCTGCATGCATTTAGTCCCATCTCTTTCTCAATGCATGCATTTAGTCCCATCTCTTTCTCTCTGCATCCATTTAGTTCCATCTCTTTCTCTCTGCATGCATTTAGTCCCATCTCTTTCTCTCTGCATCCATTTAGTTCCATCTCTTTCTCTCTGCATGCATTTAGTCCCATCTCTTTCTCTCTGCATCCATTTAGTTCCATCTCTTTCTCTCTGCATGCATTTAGTTCCATCTCTTTCTCTCTGCATGCATTTAGTCCCATCTCTTTCTCTCTGCATGCATTTAGTCCCATCTCTTTCTCTCTGCAGTAACAAAAGAACAAAGTCACTGCTGTGAAAGCTGGGTTTATTGTATGATCCAGTAACAAAACAGCAAAGTTGCTACTGAAAAAGATAAGTCAGTTAGAAATTTATTTTTAATTTTTTTCCCAGGAGTTCACAGGATCCTGCATGACCTGTACCTAGAAAAATACTCAGATGAGATGTCGGTCCTTGTGGAAGAGATAGCTGATGACATTAGGGACTTCAACAAGAAAGCTGTCAAAGCCTCAAAAAGTGACCATGGTCTGGCTAAGGCTGATGTCACTGGGAACAAATCTCCACAGCCCAAACCAGGATCTCGAGGAAGTTTAGGAGGTACCCACTCAGCATTCATTATTTTGTTGTTTTTTATCTAGACACTAGTCTGTGAATAAAGGTTATAGTAGTAAGTCAAGTTTCACCCAAGTGAAGCTGATAATTGAGTGTTATGTGATGTTATTTTTTTCTGTATCACCAGCTGCAGGTTCAGACCTATGGGCTGCTAAAACCCCCAGCCTGTCCCAGAGCCTTGATACAATGTTCTTAGCTTCCAGTTACAAAACAGAGAAAGACAAAATTGCCACTCCTAGGTTACAGGTAAACTTCACTAAAAGTTGTTGAAATTTATTTCTATCTGTTGAATCTGTAGTTTGTTGACCTTTCAAATCTCAAATGTAAGAGGAATTAAAGAAATGAGAGGAAACCTTTTCTTCATGTATTTGCTTCTTCTGGTCAATTTTTTCTTTCATCAGCTTTTATATATGATCTAATTGTCTCCCAAAATGTTCCATCTAGGTTTAAATGAATATGGTTGCCATGGTACCTGTTGTTTAACCTTTAGTTGGGTGTTCCTCAGAAGCAGTCCAGCATGGCATTTCCTAAAGATTGCATCACATCCTTAAGACTTATTGCCACATCCCTGATGAAACTAGAAGACTTTCTGGACAGCCTGACCAAGATGACCTCATGGGATGTTACAGGTTTGCCAACAACCAAGAAGGTGAAGAAAAAGTCAAGCTTGAGAGGTATGTCATGGACAGACCTTGTGTTCTGTTAGAGCTTTACTGTTTATGGACAGACCTTGTGTTCCATTAATGTTTGATTGTCTTGTTCTAGTCATTCGGGAATTTTCACAATTTCATTTATTTAACCATTTTTTTAATGATTTAAATGTTAGATTTTTCATCAATATATTTTTGATAAATAAAATAAATATAATATGAATTGCCTACTGCTGTATTAATAAAACATTTCATTTACTTAACCAAACAATAATTCTTGACCACTGCGGAATACAGGCAACCGTTTTATGCTTCATGGCACAGTTAGTAATGCTCCTTTGACTTGTATCTCACAGGTGTACTGAAGCCCAGCTCAAGCCCTGAACAAAAACGCCACTCTTTAAATCTTGGGAGCAGCTTTAGCAGCAGCGACACACCTAACGAGTCATCCACACCAGTTGCACACCTGCCACCTTCCCAACAGCCAGACAACACACCTCCACCTAAAGGTAAACATCCACACCAGTTGCACACCTGCCAACAGCCAGATAACACACCTCCACCTAAAGGTAAACATCAATACCAGTTGCACACCTGCCAACAGCCAGACAACACACCTCCACCTAAAGGTAAAAATCAAAACCAGTTGCACACCTGCCAACAGCGAGACAACACGCCTCCACCTAAATGTAAACATCCACCCAGTTGCACACCTTCCACCTTCCCAACAGCCAGACAACACACCTCCACCTAAAGGTAAAACATCCACACCAGTTGCACACCTGCCAACAGCCAGACAACACGCCTCCACCTAAATATAAACATCCACACAAGTTGCACACCTGTCACCCTCCCAACCGCCAGATAACACACCTCCACCTAAAGGTAAACATCCACACCAGTTGCACACCTGCCACCTTCCCAACAGCCAGACAACATGCCTCCACCTTAAGTAAAATGGTTCTGATTTCAAGAACAATAAATGCTGAAATGAAATAAAAAGCATTTAAGTGAAACTTATTTTTGCCTTCAGTATTCATTGTTTTAAATCACAAAAGAGAAATATTGAAATTGTTTCTATAACAAGAAGAATCTATGATAACATAATACATTCTCTTTCATAGTTTTAAAAAGGTGTTGGAATAGTGTTATAAAGGATATATTTGATGTCACTGCCATCTCATGTAAACTTTGTTTATTTATTTGTAAGTTGTTGAGAGAAACAGATCTGAGGACAAGTGTAGGTGGGACTGGAGGTTAATCTTCAAGAAAATAGCCCCTGGATTAGCCACAGCCATAGAAACCAAGCTGGACATGACCATGTCATCCACCCTGGCCCACGAGACAGCTCTGTGGACAACAGAGCATGTCCTGGAAACTGCTGAAGTGGATTTTGTACAGTTCAATGACGGGATGGATCACCCCTGGATTGTATCTAAGGTAAGTTACCCTTTAAATACATGGCATACCAGACCTGTTCACTCTTATGATTTTGGCGTACAGTGTCCGATTTTGAGGTGTATACAGTATATATACTGTATGTTTATTTTTTTTACTATTAAGATAATGTATTGAACGATTTTGTGATAATCTTGTACGATTTTGATAGTTTGAGGGTAAAAAGGTCTGGTATACTTTCTTCAAACAGCTATTAACTGCATGCTACAAGTTAGTCTGGACCATTAGTTCTCAAAGTAGGTGGTACCACCCAGCAGGAGGCTGTGGGAGGGGGAGTATTATGTTTGTTAGTTTTAGGGGGGTACTAGGATTACCTGAGGGACCCCCTGGTGAATTTTTCTGTTCCAACTTTTTAAAATCAAAATGTATTTTTATCTTATTTAATTCTTTTCAAGCGCAATATTCAAACATCCTGAATTATTTCTAATTTTCAAGCCTGTCTGAAGCAGAAGAGAATGGTGGGATACCAGATAATGATCATGAAGTATTCCATGACCATTTGGATGAGCGACATAAAGATATGTCTGAGAGACATAAAGATATGTCTGAGAGACATAAAGATATGTCTGAGAGACATAAAAATATGTCTGAGAGACATAAAGATATGTCTGAGAGACATAAAGATACGTCTGAGAGGTTTGGGATCTACTTTTGATCAACATTCCAGATTGGGTGATGAAACTAGTTTTGTATACTGAGACAATTGAGGAAATTTAATTCATTTAATAAATGATGTAGAGCTGAAGCCAAAAGTTTAGTTGCCAGTACTAATTTCAAATCGTTATTCTGCACTGGGGAAAGTTGTTAAGGAAACGTCTTGTTGCCTTTGAAATATCGTATTTGTTGGAACGTGGTTTTAGTGTTGTTGTTCAACTTTGCTCCAAGCTGAGAAATAATCTCTAGGTTACTGAACCAAGCTGGGAAATAATCTCTAGATTACTGAACCAAGCTGGGAAATAATCTCCAAATTACTGAACCAAGCTGAGAAATAATCAATAGATTACTGAACCAAGCTTAGAAATAATCAATAGATTACTGAACCAAGCTGATAAATAATCAATAGATTACTGAACCAACTTAGAAATAATCAATAGATTACTGAACCAAGCTGAGAAATAATCTCTAGTTACTGAACCAAGCTGAGAAATAATCTCCAAATTACTGGATTAAGCTAAGAGTTTTGCTAAATGACTTTCAACCAGACATTGAAAAACTTCAATCACTTCACTTCAAGTCCATCCAAAGCTTTCAGAACATATGAACAATGAAGAAAGTTAGTTACTAATATTATATGTCATATATAAAGTTGTTTATTTATAATCATGCTACTTAAAATGTTGTGGAGGTGGTATCGTTGTATCAACATAATCAACTCTATTTATAAAATGTTCAAATATATGTAATTTATGATGCTATAGTTTTCCTTAAAGGCTTGTACAAATCTACTATTCAGGACATTTTAACGAGTTAAGATAGGGGCATTGGGGATGTGTTTATGGCCTCAAGAGAGTGGTGGGCGAAAAAAAATTAAGAACCACTGGTCTAGACTAAATGGCTTTGATATGCTCTTCTATTCCCTTGCTTTAGATAAATATAGTGTTTGTCTGACTCTTATTTAAACCAAATACATAAACAAGTAATAAACAAGTAAGGGAAGTAACTGATTTTCAGAATAACTATAATTTTATTATCAATTATAATGAATGAACAAAAATAGATACACTTCATGCTAACACGAGATATACTTAGGACAAACTCTTATAACTTGGGTTTGGATTTAAAACAATTTAAAAGAAAAAATTCAAAAAATCTTTAAAAAATAAAGGTCTAGTTGTAAGCTGTGGAGATGCCTGATGCTGTGACAAAAAAATTTCAGGCAGGGCATTTCAGGATATATCCAGGTGGACCCCCTGTTAAATCCATTTAGTCACAAGGCCAATGGTTTAAAAAAAAAAATTGTAACTGAAAGAACCAGAGACCAGAAATAAACTTCCAACTTTAGAAGCTCCAGCCTAAATAAAAATACAAGCTGTAGTTGGAAGGGCTGATCTATTTTGGCACAAAAACAGTGTACAGCTTAAAATGAGATTTTATGTGTGTACAGATGTAATGAAAGGCTTTGGAACACACTCATTTGACAAACCATTGCTCACAAATGAAAATAATATATTATAAAAATACTGTTAATGACCTCTTTTCAGGATACGCATGAGTTCATTCATGCTGTCAATGAGTTGCTTCCCCTGGCAAGAGCAGGTGTAGAGGGTTGTCTTATCCCTGTCAAAATGGCTTTCATTGATTCTATTGGAATAGCTGTGAAAAACTTCAACCTTCACTGTATTACAGTAGGTCATATCATTATGTTACTGTAATAATATCAACATTTAGTTTAACTTATAGTCTTATTTCTTAGAAAGGAATGTTAGTTTGTGGTGAATTTCTTAATAAGTACTTATTATGTGCCTTCAACAAAAAATGCAAAGTTGAAAACTCAATAAATAAACAAGTGATTGGTCTTATTTCTGCTGCTTATGTATAAACATTAGAGGAAAATCAATAGCATTGGTTCGGTTCATAGCAAGGGTGCATCCATATGGATACCTGTGAGAATGTTTTCTGGATACACTATTCATCAATTGTTTCTTGAACTGCCCTTACACCAGTTGTGTTCAAAATGAGTTTAAGTAATTTAAAGTGGTAAAAAAATGACCAATCAAAATAAATAATCCCCCCCCCCCCTCTTTTTCCTCCCTTTGTCATCCCCCCCCCCCCCTCTTTTTCCTGCCTTTGGAACAGCTGAGCAAGGACATCCCACAGAAAGCCAGCCTGAAACAGCTGCTAGTCATAATCTCTAACGCTGTGCACATCAAGAACTACCTCCATCACCTGGAAACTGTTCTCTCAGCTGAGGACAATGGGCAAGTTTTGTTAATATTAATATTGCACTCAGACAACTGTCGTGTCAGTTTTGAACAATGGAACAGTTAATATTTCTCAAGAGACCTAAGTAGAAACATGTAAAATTACAATTGCAAGTCTGTTGTGCCTAACATCCTACATACCTTTAAATACCTTCAGCGTTTCCTAACTCAAATTAAGCATTATGGATGTTTCTCAACTGTTTATATACCAAAGTTATTTTTAACGTACAGCTTTAACTTCATGGATAAATTTGATTAAATAATGCATTTTTAAAAGGGCCTAATTTATTTAATTAATATAAGTGCTGATAAATATTGCTTGAAATTTGTATGTGTTGTAAACATGGATACCATTGATGGATATAATAAATATTTTAACTTTAGTCTCTATACTTATTTTTTAATTATTTTTCTTTTGCCTCAACCCTTTTTGATATCTTGACATTTTTGTTAAAATTTAGTACACATGAAAGCTCAAGCTTTTGACCTGAAATCAAAACCATAGTTAACTGTAATCAAATAATTGGTATCAAATGGATAATTCAAGTTTGAATCCAATGATATATAACATGCTATTACTGCTATGTTCATCATTGAACAACCAGCCAGATTGTAAATGTACATAATGGGGAGACAAAAAATGGCAGAAAACCAAGAATATTTCAGAGTTAAAACTCTTATTTACCACAGATATAGTAATTTTATCATAAACAGCGATATTAAACTTTTACAATCTTTTCAAATAGATAAACATAGAGATCATCCCATTTACTCAATTATATTAGAGTAAAATTTGAGACAATGTCTTTTCTCAGTAAATCAGTAAAAGTTTTTTTTTTTTACTTTATGATCAACATACCCACTAATAAGACCAATTTTTAAAACTTCTAACTTATACTATTGTTGCTGTTTTTTTGGCACTGGCATTTATCATATCTCATGAAGTATTAAAATGATAATTGTCATATTTCTAGATCCATAGACTTGGAAAATTTGAAATAATTTTACTGGTTTACTGGGGTGGGGGGGTTGTTTGTAGGTGCCATTCCAGTATTCAAATGTCTAAGACTTTTACTTCCTGCTCGTCTCCAGCAAGAAGTTTATGTCCAGTCTACTGAAACAATACACAGAGCTGGTCGATGGTTTGGGCAAGTACCTGCTGCAGCTGCATCATCAGCTCATCTCCACGGCTGTTCTCACTGATGCTGAAAGTGGTAACTGGAGTGAAATCAAGGACTTTTATGAAGTTAGTACTTAGTAGATTTACAAAGACCTAATGAAGTTATTATTTAGTGGATTTACAAGGAATTTTATGGTGTTAGTCCTTAATTAGTGGATTTACGCTGTTTGCATTTGATTTATTCCTGCTGGTGAATATATTTCTTATTTACCCTAAAATAGTTAATCAAGTAAATAAATTCAATCCGTGCATGTTAATCAATTATGCTTACATACCCCCTCCCCCAGACATGGATTGAAGGGAAGTCAGTTCATGCATCAGTTATGTTCAGCATTTATATTTAAATCTCTGGAGGCCAATATGTTTATTTGTACAATTTTGGTGTGTTTTCTTGCTTATTAGCCATTTGAATAAATCAGTTAATTAGTTTCAGACTTTTTAAATGATGTTTAGCATTTCGAATGCCAGCAACCAAAAAATAAATATAGTTGTGTGGTTATTATGTATGTTATTATATATACTGATAAGGTTGTCTGACAGTAGATAAGGGTGTCTGACAGTAGATAAAGAGTGTCTGACAGTAAACATTTCATCTTTTAAGCCTAATCACTTGAACTGATTTAGTGTTTGACTTTTCATGTTTCTTGGTTTCTGCATTGCCAGGATGAGCGTTGTTCATTCACCATCCAGATGTGGAACTACCATCTGCGTGGAGTTCAGTATGACATGTGGAAGATACTGCCACCAAAGCTTGCCCAGAATTTCTTCAGCTCCATTCTGCAGGATTCACTGTTACTGCTGATGCAGAGATATGCCAGGATTAAACCAAGCTTCCGTAGGATTAAACAATTTAGGTACTTCCTCTCAACCTCTTCTCTGTCTCGTTCATTACCTATGAGATATTTATTTATTTATTTAGGCATTTTTATATAGCGCTTATCATAAAGCTCTAAGCGCTTTACAATTATTAAAACATGTAAACTAAGTAAATACAAATGAGACACTAGGATAGTAACTACTATTCTATAGAAACAATGAAAATGGCTATAAAAAGAGGACACTTTGACACTTCAGGATTAAACCGAAACAGAAAATTAGGTAAGGCAAGGAGGGTGCATCACAGGTCATAGGCGGACCTAAACAGATGAGTTTTAAGGGACTTTTTGAAAATGGACGAGGTTTCACTATGACGTATATGGAAGGGGAGCTGGTTCCAGAACGTGGGCCCAT
>CAXITT010000064.1:974939-986584 GCA_964033795.1 Lymnaea stagnalis
AATATATATATATATATATATATATATATATATATATATATATATATATATATATATATATATATATATACAGAGGTGTCACTTCAAAGAAATTAAGGTATGCATAGCTGATAAATATACTGAGTATGAATATTACCGTGGAGAAATCATTTTCGAAGTCAAAAATGGCATAAAATTAAGAAAAAATTCTAAAAAATTAGACAATTATATGTTTGGCTTATATGCAGGTTTTAGCAAAAACTGGCCATTTTAAAGCAGTTTTAGGGGGTCGGCTTATATGCGATGTAGGCTTTTTATGCCAGTATATATATGGTAATTGTGCTATTGTAATTGGGGGGGGGGGGGGGGGGGGGGGAGGGGTTTACTGGGAAATGAATTCCAATCCACAATTTTAGAATTGACATTTTGACCGTACCGTTGACACATTTTGACCACACTGTTTTGAATTATTTTCTTGATTTGACTGTATCATTTGATTTGTTGGCCTCAATGATCACATGACATCAGTAGCTTGAAAGCTGCATCTTATGATAAACACTTTCCTATTGGAAACAAAATTTACATTTCTTTACTTTATATTCATTTGAAAGTTGTTGATGGATTCATTCAAAAAGAAATACTTTTATTTTGGTTTGGTTTTTTTAAATCACTTCATTGGTATTTATTAAAACTCCTCCAGATATGACATCACCACCATTCTCTTGTGCACATCCGATCACCTCCTGAAAGCCAGCTGTTCTCTGTCCCAGTACTTGGATGTGGGTCACAACCAGCTCCCCCACTACAGCATACACAACCAGTGCTCCAACTTGTTGGCCATACTAGCTTTGGTCTCATCACCGGTTGAGATGCTCTACAGGTGGGTCCCGCAGCACACCAGTGTTCCAACTTGTGGACTATTCTAGCTTTGGTCTCATCACAGGATGAGATGCTCTACAGGTGGGTTCCCGCAGTACACCAGTGTTCCAACTTGTGGACTATTCTAGCTTTGGTCTCATCACTGGATCAGATGCTCTACAGTTGGGTCCCACAGTACACCAGTGTTCCAACTTGTGGAATATTCTAGCTTTGGTCTCATCACCGGTTGAGATGCTCTACAGGTGGGTCCCACAGTACACCAGTGTTCCAACTTGTTGACTATTCTAGCTTTGGTCTCATCACCGGTTGAGATGTTCTCCAGGTGGGTCCCGCAGTACACCAGTGGTGTGGAAACCACACGTGTGAAACGTTTGTACCCAACACTGAGATTCCTCTGCAAAGTCTGAATAACAATGGCAGAGAAATCAAGGTTGCAGAATTTTTATAAAATGATGCTACCTAAATTCCTGTTTTGCATATTTAGAAACTTCTTAAGTATTGTTATATTGGTATTAATTGTATGTGGTGGTCGAGTGGTGTAAACTCAAAAGTTAATCCCAAAGCCCAAGCGTGTGGTCTGGAGTTCAATCCCCACCAAAGAACAAGTGAGGCAAAAACAATACCAGCACCCTGGGTGGATGGGACCCGCCAACCTTGGATGGCAACTCATCTAAGAGAAGGAAACTCTGAATCGAAAACGCAGAGAATTATTCCCTTAGACAGAAAAGTTAATACAATGTAAATTATGACAACTCCTGTGGCGCAACTGGTGCCAAACTGTATCATCCATATAAAGTGTTCCCTTACTGCGTGAAGAGAGGCAATTTGCTGTCTTAGCAACCAGCTTTTAGTCCTAAAGAAAAAATCCAAGGCCTTGTGATTTCGTCCTTTTGAACTCACACCATCGTCACATTGTAACGGACGGATGCAGTAAAAAAATATTTTTTTTAATGTATATGTTGTTGTAATGTTATTTTTAAGTCTTTAATTATCTGCTAGTAGATGACCAAATTTTCAGCTGCATCAATTTATTTCTTTAAAAATCAATTGTGAATGTATGTTGGATTTTATTTTCTACAGGGTGTTTAAAAGAGGTTACAACCGTAAACTTGAGAGCCAAGGAAGTGGAGACAACTCTCATGGTGGCTGCAACACAAATTGGTTACACTGGATTTGGCCATCCTTGATCCACTCGGGCACAAAGCAGTAAGTCTTTCATTCATTAAATCTTTACAAATGATTGCCATCTGTCAGCAAACAAGACAATGGCTTATCATATTCTGCACAATGAAAGCTACTAGTGGCACACAAAATTCTAATAGAATCATTGCTTTCAATGACTTTCAGTAATTTATTAGAAAATATCATCAGTGGAAAATGAAACAACACATGACTGCTTAATTTGTTCCAGCATTCAAATCTTTTTCTACTTTGAAATTAAATATTTGAAAGTATCCACATAAGCAAATAAAGCATTGAATTGTCCAGTGCAAGGACCGGTCTCCGGTTGACTTGTCTGTGGTGGCTTTTCGATTAGGAGGCGTCGGTCACCGACCCCCTCGACGTTACCCGGGAAACACGACCACTGGGCGCGTCCTGCATGGGCAGACAAGGGATGTGCTCGGTACCTGCCGTACATAAAACAGCTCCTACAGGGCTGCCAGTTGTGATATTTCCCAACTGGAACAATCGGCAGTGACAGGGTAGGGATCATGATTACAAGTTGCCGTTAATGGGTATGAGGCAAGAGGCAAAGGTGGTAACTCTGGCCGATGATTCTTACTACGCAGCCCTGAGAAGCTGCTCCAAGGCAACCATTTCATCCCAGCTACATCGCGAATTAGGTGCGTTGTGAAAACCCACTGTAGAATCCCTCTTATAGGGCGTCTAACGCTTCCCCGGGATGGGTGAGGATATTAGGACGTAAATTTTTCCATCCCGACTCCTGAGAAAGTCGATCGTGTGCACTGTGTGCAAACACAGTGTTGGACCGACCAGGTGTCTTTGGGTTAGGACGGCCCCCGGCGGAGACCTGGTCGAGCAGACTGGGGTGGGGGCCGTCCTGACAAAGGGACATCCCCGACGTGCCGCTCCGCGGCCTGAAAAATACCGGGTCGGGGAGGGGTGTTTTGGGGAGGGCATAAAGAGCGCAAGCTCGACGGCCCGCTGACACCATTTCTTAATGTAATATTTCAGTGCAAGGACCAACATATCATGAGGTTAATGTTGATGAATTGTCTTATGCAAGGACCAACATATCATGAGGTTGATGTTGACGTAAAAGATTTTCAAAAATAACAACACTGTGCTCAACAAACCAGTGTTTCAAGCCAGTGTTGTAAACTCAAACTGTTTTCGTTTGATCCATGGATTCATCAATTCAGTGAAGTTTATCCAGTGCCAGCTTCAGCAAGGTGGTGTTGAAAAATGTAACCCATGAATGCTACGACAAGTTTCCGACGTTTTTCCGATTGATTTTTCAATTCTCGTTTCACTCTGCTGCATTTGCCTCCTACCATTATTTCAGTTATGATGACATGCAGACTGCTGCTGCCCTCTACCTTCACTTGCGTATCTTCCTAAGCCAGCCACAGAATGAGTGGGGATCTCTCACAGAGGTTGATATGACTAAATTGTTTACAATAAAGACAAAAATGTAACATGTGAGGTTAAGAAGTCTTAAACCTTATGAATACTATCATATTTTTGGGCATTTAAGAGTTAAAAGTGAATGAACAATTAAAGTAGCTAATGACAGCAACACAATTTAATGTGAAATATTGATTGGAAAATATTAATGATGAAATGAATATGTTTGAAAAAATGTCATTTTCTCCAGTGATGTTTTCACAGAGTGTCCTACCATTGCAGGCCCTGCTGATGAAAGATCAGACACTCTCAATTCTTCTCATTACAAGGACCTGCATGCTAGATGGTTCACAGTCTTCAATATTAGCAAACAGTCTCAGGTATGAATTACACTCGGGTTCATGTAGTCTCAGGTATGAATTACACTCGGGTTCATTCGGTCTCAGGTATGAATTACACTTTGGTTCATTCGGTCTCAGGTATGAATTACACTCGGGTTCATTCAGTTTCAGGTATGAATTACACTCAGTTCATTCAGTCTCAGGTATGAATTACACTCAGTTCATTCAGTCTCAGTTATGAATTACACTCGGGTTCATTTGGTCTCAGGTATGAATTACACTTTGGTTCATTCGGTCTCAGGTATGAATTACACTCAGTTCATTCCATGAAAACGCCAATAGTTTTCTCATCACACAGGGCACTACAATGTCTTTAGATTCAAGTTATTTCAGTTTTCTCTATCTGCTTCAGTGTCAGGCAGTCTAAAGAATAAATAGTTCCTCTTGTTTTTGTATCACTAAATCAATAGATTTATTCATCTCGTCTATGCCTCAGCTTCTATGCTGCATTTTAATACCAAAATAATGGTTTTAAACAACAGAAACATCCAGAAGGAAAAGTACTGAAACTCAAACTGTTCATTTTGATGTGATTTTTTTTTTAGATGATACACATCTCACATTAAGGAATATGGATCAAATAATAAAAAATTTTTTTTAAATACTTAAGAAATAAAAAAAAATCCAAATACATTTGATGAAAAGTTTAGTTTGAAATACTTGTAGCTTATTTTTAGCATAAACATAATTGACCTTTGTTTACACTTCCAAATTGAGTCCAAAAAAATTCAATCTCAGACAATGTATAGCATCTAATCAAAAATACTGAGTGTTGTTGCCTGGAATGTGTGAACTTTAATCAAGAACCCCTAAGCTCATAGACCAGACCGGCAAACTCCACTTGCGCTGAGCTCACAAGATACAATATCGTCATAGCATGGTCAAATTTGAGAGATCCTTTCTACTCAACTGCTCTCGAACACCTCTGACCAACAACCCACAGCATAAAGATTGGTTTGATGAAAATGGTAATGAGATACAGTCACTATTGAAAGAAAAATATCAGTGCTGAGATCTTATCAAAACAACCAAAAGTCACAGGTAAAGGAAGACGCTCTCAGGAAAATAACACAGAAAATGCAAAAGAAACTTCGTGAAGTGCAGGATTCATGGCTCAGCAGGGTGACAGATGAAATTCAGGGCTGTGCCAATAGATATGATGCCAAACGTTTCAACGATTCTATAAATAAGTCTCTGGACCACAGTCCTCAGGGCGCTTACCCATCCTTAACAATGATGGAACAACAACCGACCGACAGGAAGGAGTGAGATTCAAGAAAGATGGGCCGAACAACTTTGTTGAGACTTTGAGACCTTAAGACATGGACAGTGCACAGCAGACATGCTAGGAAACTAAACCATCTCCGCCTAAGCGGTCTACGCAAACTTTTTGGCATAAGGTGGCCCCTGACTAAGCCCCTGATTCAGAAGGCCTACAAGAGGCTGACTTTATCAGCATCCACATGTTCCTACAAATAGGACAAGCCAAACGGGCAGGGCAAGTTGAGAGAATGCAGGCTTCCTAAACAACTAATGTTCTGTGGACTCTGCTGAGGGAAAAGCTGAGACGGTGGGCAGAAAAACACTTGGACTGTCTGAAAACTTCACTCAAATCAATGGACATGAAATTAAATTAGTGGGAATCTTACAAGCTGACGATGCAGAACCACGAGACAGAGTGCACTCTCCTTTGCCCTCAGATCTAAAGCTTACTCTCCTTTGCCCTCAGATCTAAAGCGTACCCTCCTTTGCCCTCAGATCTAAAGCGTACTCTCCTTTGCCCTCAGATCTAAAGCGTACTCTCCTTCGCCCTCAGATCTAAAGCGTACTCTCCTTTGCCCTCATATCTAAAGCATACTCTCCTTTGCCCTCAGATCTAAAGCTCCGCTCGCTGCCAGCATCAGCACAGAGATCTCCCCTCCTGCAATGGTGATACAACAGTCGACCCAGAGCTCCTTTGACTCCAACTCACCACTGGACTCCAGCCCTCTATCACTGACCACGGACCTGCCGCCCATGGGTGTTGAATCAGAGCCTCCATCAGATATCCAGCAGGTTGTAGATGCTATTGTGCATGTTGCTGCTCAAGTCAGATACTTGCCCAATGCACTGGGCAAATGCATTGTTCCTACCATTGAGAGGTAGGTTTGTCTACCTTCTTGTTGTTGTTTGTTGTTGTTGCTGCTGATGCTGTTGTTGATGGGGTGGGGGGGGGCTAGCAACAAATTCATAGAGAATAAATTGTTTTGTGTGCTCTTTAAATGTAGTGACTTGAGTTTTATCCAAGCTTCCCATGGAAAACAAATAAATATAAAACCATTGAGAGGTAGGTTTGTCTACCTTCTTGTTGTTGTTTGTTGTTGTTGCTGCTGATGCTGTTGTTGATGGGGTGGGGGGGGGGGCTAGCAACAAATTCATAGAGAATAAATTGTTTTGTGTGCTCTTTAAATGTAGTGACTTGAGTTTTATCCAAGCTTCCCATGGAAAACAAATAAATATAAATTTATGGGGCTTGCTGCTAATGTTTTCCATCTTGACGAAATCAAGGGTCAAATAGTGGACTTTTCCCATAGTGGACTTTTCCCATCCTTGGAAGCAGGGAACAGTTAACTTAATGTTGTTTTTTTTTAAATTTATTTGAGCAAGTGAAAGAATGTTAATATCCTCTTATTAAAATACATGTACATACAAAGTGGTGTAACCATACATATAGATACTTAGATGTGTAAACATACATATAAATACATAGTGGTGTAAGGTTTCATAGGCTGTAGTTTGCTTTAAAAAAGAGGGGGGGGGGGATAGAATCTGAAATTAGCAATTTAAAAGTAGATATACATTTTAAAAAATCAGCCTAGTCCAACAGTTGATATATTTAAAACAGAGTTTCGTGTTGTTGTTTAAGTTTATGATGTACTTTTTTATTTTTAATCATCCTAAAGGTGTGCGTCATGGGAAATGTTTAATGTCAAGAACCCCCTGGTCAATCCTAGGATGATTGTTAGTAAACCATTTTTTTTTTAACTTCACACTAATTTTCTAAAGTTTAATAAATGGACATTTTACCTCTTGATATTTCCAGTAAAGAATGTGTTAAAACACACAGTTTTTAATTGATCCAAGTAACTTAAAACTTATTATACTGCTATCACAATTTTTATTTTTTGTTCAAACGACTAATTGAATCTAACAAATGCCTTCTTCAGGTGCCTGAGTGGCTTCATTCTGTGTTTAAAATCATGGATCCATTTATTGAAAGGTATTTCCATCATTAACATACTTTCTTTTTTTTTTTTTTTAAATATGTCTCTATGCCCAGTATAACCCATCTTTATTATTTCTTTTTCATAATGAGAATTAGACTTCTCTCCCTTAGTTAAAAAAACTCATTGATGGGAAAGAGGAGGGATTATTAATTTTATTTTTAAATAAGAAAATATTTCATCACAGAACTGGTTAGTACTCATTTCTTTAAAGATAATTTTATTTTATATCTGTATAATAAATCAAATCCATATTGAATTATTTTGAATTGCCTATAAAACTTCAATTAAGCAAATATGCTGTAACAGCGGTTCTCAACCTGTGGGTCGCGACCCCTTTGGGGGTCAAACGACCCTTACACAGGAGTCGCCTGAGACCATCAAAAAAGACATATTTAAGAAGAAGCAGGGAAAATTTTATGGTTGGGGGGTCACCACAACATGAGAAACTGTATTGAAGGGTCGTGACATAAGGAAGGCTGAGAACCACTGTGCTTTAAAGAGTGAGGAGGTTCTTTAGTGGTGTTGAGGGGTTGACATAAGAGAACAACACTGCCAAGGGTATAAAGGTGAAGAGATTTCTGTATGTTATGCATGTACAAAATGAGTTTTCCCTGTATTTCAAGGACTCTAGAGCCAATGCTGAGGTACATAAACCGTGTGAAAACAGCCGACAGATTCATACGGCCTGTGATATCTTATGTTGCTGATTTGCCCTGTGGCTGTCCACCCAACTACTCCCTGAAAGATCACCCAAAACCACCAGGTGAGTGGTCATATATTAAGCCATATATATTTGTTAGCAGAAGTCACTATTTGTATTCAAAGTTTTGAATTCATGGTTTTAATATTTTGGGAGAAATTATTTTCACATTTTGTTTTTAAAGATTAAAGACGCAAGTCAGAATTTAATTTTATTCCCATTTTCTAAACTAAATTTCATCTAAGAAATATTTCTTATTTGTAACTTGCATAAATATTTATTTAACACAACAGGAAAAATTAACAAAAAAATATTTATTTTTTTTTAAATTGTTTGAAAAAAGACAAAGACAGTTTAACCCATTATGAATTGACATGCAATGGTCGTTGAGAATAATGGTTATAACAATGATCTGGACCCACCACATTGCAGACATCAAAGAGGTTCTCACACGCTGCATCCAGCTGGTCATCCTTGAGATAGAAAAGTGTGTTGTTGTGCTGCCGGCCTCTCTCTGCTGTTTGTTCAATGCCATTGACCACAACTGTAAGGAGCAGGGAATCAAGACCAGCCATGGTTGTGTAGCTCTGCAGGTACATGCTTGTTACAAGTCTTCAACTACTTCATTAATGACCTTGCCAACAAGACTCCCTCAATGTGGTCCCTGTTTTTATCTGGCCATTTAACCAAGTATGAAGATGAGCAGTCGTGTATTCTTAGCTCTGGGGAAAGCTGTTAATGCCCCCATTCTAAATCAATTTATGGTTGAATTTTCTATTAGCAAAATGTTCTTAAAATGAAGTACAGTAATACCTTAAACATTCATGAGGTTAGGTTCCAGGAAGAATCGCGAATATTTGGTATGAGTCACAAAAAATGCCAATAAATGCTTATTTATAGAGTTCTAGCAAAATATGACCCAAATCAAAGCCACCAAAGCAATTTAATTCTATTTAAAAGTTAGATTATACATTACCCTTCAACAAAAGTGTTGACACAAAACAAAACTAGAGTACAGTATTGCCAAATGGCTATTTTCCAAACTGGCACATTAACAGTACAGTATACTAATGTTACCCCTACAGTATACTAATGTTACCCCTACAGTATACTAATGTTACCCCCTACAGTTTTCTAATGTTACCCATACAGTTTACTTTTGTTACCCTTACAGTTTTCTAATGTTACCCCTACAGTTGTTGTTGTTGTTTGCACTCACACTAAGGTAAAACCAAGTAACGAATCCAACTGTAAACTCTTTGATCTGTGAAAAAAATTGTGAATGCAAATTGGTTAGGTTCCGAAAAAAATGTTGTACATTTGCGAAACCCGAAACGTGAATGCACAAGGTATTACTGTAATCTAAAACTGTAGCTGGATAGCTCAAGATATTGTCTGCAAATCTGCACTCTTGTCTCTTCCAGAAATTTGTGGGACTATAACTTGTGTTGTTGTTGTTTTTTTCCCCCTCAGATTATTGCATGGGCGATGTGGCTGCGGCTTGGTCAGTTGGCAACAAACTCTGACAAACTTGGCACCGTCATCTGTGCAGATGCCAGGGGTTACATGATGACCCTGTCTGACACCTTGTTTCATGTCCTTGTGTATGGACGTGGTATGGGAAATTCATAGAATCTTAATAAATTGCAGGACCATCATTGAAGAAACTTCTCATGATATCTTAGATAGTAGTAGCGCCTTACTGGGTCCCAGCTCAGGCTTATCATCCAACAACCCATAATCTTATCACCCAACAACCCATATTTTGTTGGCACTCATGGTCTTGTTCTTTTCATGGTATCAGGTCCTTACACACCACAGTTTGCTGCGAGGTTCATTAAAAACAACAAAGAATGGCTTCACCAGAGGCTTGAAAGTATAAAATTGTACATTTCTGATGAGTAAGTTTCAAACTGTAGTATTTAAAAAAATGTCAGAATGAATGTGAAGTTGGACGGTTCTTACCAGGAGCTTGTACCTTCTGGGGTAGAATTCTTGAAAGGAAGTCTTTGTATACAGCCAGAATTACTGCAAATTCTTTTTTTTTAAAATAAAATGTTTGTGTTTTTTGCCAGATTTCACGGCCATGCCAGTGCGGACATCACAGAGACTGGCAACACCACATTCACCGATCACATTTACTCAATGCTGGCCTCCAGCATCATGGACTCACCCAATGGTAAGGAGTTACAGTTAATTCTTTACCATTCCTTTATTTTAAGATATGTGGTGTGAAAATGAGTTTCGGCACATCATTTCATAAAAATTAATTTTTTCATTGGGTGTTGAAAGCAAATAGACAGTTTTATCTTTTCAATAACCAACTGAGCAGACTTTTGTCCATGGCACAGATATATCTAAATTTATTTGGACTAATTTTAATCTCTTAGTTTGGCTGGTGGAAGCCAATTTAGGTAGTCGATTATTTTTTTTTACTCCCTGTCGTCACGTTTCCCCCCCCCCCCGTATATCTGCCTTACTTTACTAGGTTGATGAGTTAATTCCACCCTGAAATTCATCATTACTGAACCCACATTTTATAATTTCTTGTAAGTTTTCACTGATATTTTTTTTTTCCCCCCTTCCTCACGTTCTCCCCCCCCCCCCCGTATATCTGCCTTACTTTACTAGGTTGATGAGTTAATTCCACCCTGAAATTCATCATTACTGAACCCACATTTTATAATTTCTTGTAAGTTTTCACTGATATGAATATAAATATTAGTGGGAGATAAGTAATATGATAAATATTTCTTGTATAACATACAGAGTGTTGGGACTTTGGAGAAACTGGCCAATCAGAAAAAGAGGAGTTGAATAATGGAGTTTTGTTTTGAGAGGAATGAAGAGAAACCGTTGATGTAATGAAGATTTATATTGTGTTGATACATTTTCAAGTAAAAGAAGATTATTTTATCCAGAAGTTATAATTGAATATTCATGTGATATAATTTCAAAGTGTTTTCAGATTTTGTGAGATGTATTTCTTATTGTGAATGTGGACAACAAAATATGAGTCACTATTTGAACCACGTCGCCTTGAGTATTATTTACAACAAAATTTGATTGTGATGCGGTGTATTGATATTTTTGGTGGCATTGGTGTAATGCTCTATAAAGCTATGGAAAGTGGTCAAATGAAATAATATGGTCAAAACCGATGAAGCCATATATCTACTGAAAGCTACAATTGTTTTCCTTCGGGAGCAATCAGCTGATTGGAGCTGCATCCTATCCAAGATGGCGAAAAGTCGTTGTTGCTACAGACTAATGTTGACATCAAGTTACTAATAGACCTTCAGAAAATCCTTCAGGTACACCTGACAAACTCATAATTGTTCATAAGGTTCAATTGATTAAATTGAATATAGTTATAAAACAAACTCCATTATTCAACTACTCTTTTTCTGATTGGCCAATTTCTCCCAAGTCCCAACACTCTGCATATTATATAAGAAATATTTATCATATTACTTATCTCCCATTCATATTTGTGATATAAGTCATTGAAGGATTTTGTGTTGACCGTCAGGGTATCAAGAGCTGAACAACTTGTGTAACCTGATCCGCAACAACGGCCCATGGCTCCTGGAACAGATGGACATTCAGTCACCACTGTCCAGCAGCACCGAGAGTAGACAGAAAAAACTCACCTTCAAACTGGACATAAGTCAACCAGTGAGAATGCATGACTTCGATCCAATCAAGGAGATGAACTTGCTAGGAGATGGTCCCTTTAATCATGTAAGTTTTTAGGTATTGTTCCTATCCACTTCTCAGTAGATTTTTATT
Organism: Lymnaea stagnalis; assembly: GCA_964033795.1. NCBI lineage: Eukaryota > Metazoa > Mollusca > Gastropoda > Lymnaeidae > Lymnaea > Lymnaea stagnalis. The sequence goes on from CAXITT010000064.1 coordinate 986,546, forward strand.
AACAGAAAGATAAATTGGTTATTTTTTGCTACTCGGGGG
>CAXITT010000064.1:991765-1023148 GCA_964033795.1 Lymnaea stagnalis
GTGCCATAATGTTAGTTTTCTTTAGGCTAATTGTCAGGCCAAACTCTTTGCAGGCAGCGGATAGGCTGGATACGAGGCTCTGCAGGCCGTCAGCTGTGTGAGATACCAAAGCGGCATCGTCCGCAAACAAGAACTCCCGCAGCAAGACCTTTCTTGTTTTAGTCTTAGCTCTAAGGCGGGCAATGTTGAATAATTTGCCGTCATCTCTAGTGTGGATGTATATCCCCTCGCTGTTGTTCTGAAAGGCATACTGGAGTAGGATGGAGAAAAAGATTGCAAATAAAGTAGGAGCCAGCACGCAACCTTGCTTAACTCCACTACTCACTGGAAAAGCTTCTGAGGCGGCACCGTTATAGCACACTGTGCCCTGCATGTTTTCGTGGAACTGCTTGATGATGTTAAGCAGTCGCGTAGGGCAGCCTATCTTTTTGAGGATCTGAAACAGGCCGCTTCTGCTGACAAGATCAAAAGCCTTAGTGAGGTCGACAAACGCAATGTATAAAGGCATATGTTGCTCCCTGCACTTCTCTTGCATTTTACTATTCTATATATTAAAGGATTATAAAAAAAATTTCAAATTTCTCTAGAGCTATTGTTGAAGGGTTGTGTGAGAAGGCAGGACTGTGAGACAGTAATTTCTGGATCCCAAATAAATATGGAGTAAATGACCCAATTACTTGCGCACTGGCCAGGACTGTTTAGGTCATTTAAGGACTGTTTAGGTCATTTAAGATTGTTTGGATTTAGGAGTGTTTAAATTAGCTGTAGAATCCTGGTTTGCTATTATGTTGACCTACTTAACCAACTCTATCAAACTACCTATTTCTAATGAACTAAGCTACAGGGCGTTAGGTGCTAATATTTTATAATGTGTTTATTTTCTCACCCACCTCTTCATTTCTTTGTTTCTTTATTTGATATTTCCACAAAAATTCTTAAAATAAAAACTTAAGAGAACATTTTTGCCCTTACCAAATCAGTTTATTACCAATTGTAAACACAAGTCTATAAATAATGATGTCATTTATTTTCATTGTATAATTATGTTCCAAAAAGCTTGATACAAGCTAGTTATACAACAAACTGCAAAACAGATAAGATGGGGGGGGGGGGGGGGGGGGGGGGGTGCTTGGTTATTCGTCAGGTCAAAGACACAATCAAGTTATAGATGACGTTTTCATCTCTTGGGATACCATGGCATGCACATGTCTCAAGATATGTCAAATATAAATGGAAAATTGTGGAAATAATGCCTAAAATACAGCCACAGTGAAAGACTATATCTTCATGACGAATACGTGAAAGCCATATATGTAAGTCATAAATTTTGAAGACTTTAAAGTCATATTGCTGATGATAAATAGAAAAATGAAATTGTATGTGGTTTTTTTTTATTAATATAATTTATACAATGGCATACAATCATTCAGATCTCTAGGTTTCTTAAATCTTATCTTTTACACAGCTAGCCACACTGGAGTTGCTATCCACACTGGAGTTGCTATCCACACTGGAGTTGCTATCCACACTGGAGTTGCTATCCACACTGGAGTTGCTATCCACACTGGAGTTGCTATCCACGATGCAGTTATAGTTACATAGCCTTGCAAACAATATAAATGGATCCCAACTAAAATAATAAAGCCATGAGTAGATAATTGATGAATAAAATACATTTGATATTATTCAGTCAGGTAAACCCAAAGAAAAAAAGAAGTTTTAAAACAACGGTGAAATAGAAAAACAATGCTAACTATAATTTTTCCCAATGGGTTTATTTCTACATATTTAACAGCAGCCGTTATTTGTACCATTTAAAGGAAAATGTTACCTTCAAAGTTTTTATATACCGTAAGTGGAAGGCCTTGACAATGGTGGACGGAAGAAGGGGACAACCCCACAAGATGTGAGCAAAGTTATTCTTCAAACTTTGTTGTGGGTAAGCAAAAGATTGACATAAACAATAAAAACAATAAAATGTCTTGAGAAAACGTATGTTATTGAAGGGGGGGGGGGTAAACTGCATTCTGGTAGTTGAAACAATTGTTCATTTTAAGGACATGCGAAAACATCTTACAGAGCTTTAAACATTTTAAATGTTTAGATCCAGACAGAGGCGTAGCGTGATGGGGGCAGGGGGGACAGATGTCCCCGGGCGCCAGCTAGTTAGGGGCGCCAAAANAGAGGCGTAGCGTGGTGGGGGCAGGGGGGGGGACAGATGTCCCCGGGCGCCAGCTAGTTAGGGGCGCCAAAATGTGCTTTGATATTATTTTATTGATGAAAATAATGGGTTTGAGAGTTGAAAAAAAAAGAAAAAGGGGCGCTAAAAATGGATCTTGTCCCCGGGCGCGAATCTTGTCCCCGGGCGCCAAACACCCTCGCTACGCCACTGGATCCAGAAGAGTTCCATGGATCAAATATGTGTTTACAAAACGTGTTCTCGCTCATGCAATGTTAATCATCAGCCGGAGGGGGAAAATGAATTGTTGGTCAGATCTTCACGTCTAGCGGGGTGGGCCTTACATCCAAAAGAAAAACTTCTTGCCCCACAAGGTCACCCCAAACTCCCCCATGACCTCGATCGTCCAGAAAACAACCAGACCATTGACCCATGGCAACACCAAAAACCTCTAAGGCACCGACCGTCTCCTCCGACGTAACATCACTCTCCCCCGACAGCACCTCTTAACCCGGCCATGAAAGCGAAACCGAGCAGAAGTGCCACGTGACCCATGACCTCCGACTGCACGGATCTCTTGCCGTGACGCCTCGTCGTCTCGGTGAAGGTGACGTACATGAAGGTTCCCACGGCGAAGGCTTGAAGGCATCCCGGGATGATGCTGGCTTCTCCGGATTTATCCGCCGAGTCGAACGCCGTGTGAACGAAGGCAGCGCTCATGGCAAGTCCAGCGGGCGCCACGACGGCGAATAGAAAAACGTAGAGCAAAATACGCGTGGACTTGGTGTTTTCGTTGTAGTTGTTCAATAACGTTAGCGAAAGGCCTATAGCCACGAAGCTTTTGTGAAGAGACAGTGCGAAGAGCAATGAAAGTATCACAGACTCTGAAGTCTGGAGTCCCAGCATGACACCGTCAAAAAAACCGTGTATGCACAGGGCAGCAACAAGCGCCATTGATCGCAGCTGATCAGAGCCACCGATTATCACAATTTTGTCCTTCTGGGCTAAAGGGTGGTCTTCTTCCGAGAACATTACGTCCGTATCTCCGAGGTCTGTCTCAAAATGCTCGGACGACCTGTCTTCTTCCAAAGAAGTGCTGAGCTGCAAGAACTCGCCCCTTCCGTCTTGTGCACCGGGAGACTCGCTCTCATCTACAGAAAACCTGGGCTTCATCCATCGGTGCGCCCTTGAGTTATCCCCTTGTTTATTTTTGCCTCTATCCGATCTTTGATAAAGCACAGTCTCATCCGGCGAATGGAGAATTTTTCTCTTGGAGGAAGTCTGCCACGCTTTTATCACGGTATCGGTCATGTAAATAAATAAAAATCCGAAAGCCAAAAGAAGTTCGGCTAAGGGATAAACACCTTGGTCGGCAATGCCGTTGTCTGAACTGGTTCCCGTCTGATTGTTGTTGTTGGTATGTTGGTGATTGTTCAGTTTGTTCAGTCTGGACGCCAATACTTCCCGCACCGTCTCTAAGCTCTCAGGGAGGAGACTCAGCAAACACGTGGCCACAAGGACCCCAGACGCCATGGAATGGAGGTACTCCACCAAGGGGATTCTGTGACGCTTGCCACGAGCGTCGCTGACGCATCTCTTGAGACACCAGAAAGGCGTCCAGCCAAAGAAGATGGCCAGGAAAAAGAAGAGGCAACCGGAAAACACTTTGACCCCTATGATATTCATCGCCATCTTTCTGGGAATTGAATGAGTCAAATGTAAGACTTGGTTTTGGAACATAGAATTAGCTTTGAAGGTTGTTAGATCGATGTTCTTATGCCGGATATCAGGAATTTAATCGCACAAACAGTTCACAAGTTGAATTTAGCTTTTAAAAAGAATATAATTTATTCGGTCGAGCATTTCCGTGCTCAGATATGCAAAACTTTTTTATTTAAAAAAAAAAAAAACAGTGATAATTTTTAACGTTGAAAAATGATTACAGTGTAGATTACATTTGTTTTTTTTTTTAAATCTTCATAATTATAAATATTAAACGAAGTGTGCAGTAGGCCTATAAAACTTTTTCATAGTCTGTGTGGTGATTTTCGTTGGACGTCATATATTGTGCAGACATTCCAGATTTCGCACGAGCCGTTGATTCAATCAGCCAGCAGCCTCTAATACGAATCAACATTCAAGGCAGTCCGTTGGTCTCACCGGGAACTGGACATAGGAAGANAGATATGCAAAACTTTTTTATTTAAAAAAAAAAAAAACAGTGATAATTTTTAACGTTGAAAAATGATTACAGTGTAGATTACATTTGTTTTTTTTTTTAAATCTTCATAATTATAAATATGAAACGAAGTGTGCAGTAGGCCTATAAAACTTTTTCATAGTCTGTGTGGTGATTGTCGTTGGACGTCATATATTGTGCAGACATTCCAGATTTCGCACGAGCCGTTGATTCAATCAGCCAGCAGCCTCTAATACGAATCAACATTCAAGGCAGTCCGTTGGTCTCACCGGGAACTGGACATAGGAAGATACAACATTAATGACATTTCAAAAACTTGTATCACGCAAAGTTTGTCAACATCAAAATGATCTTGTACTGTCAAATGATCTGGTACTGTCAAATGATCTGATACTGTTTAATGATCTGGTACTGTCTAATGATCTGATACTGTCTAATGATCTGATACTGTCAAATGATCTTGTACTGTCAAATGATCTTGTACTGTCAAATGATCTTGTACTGTCAAATGATCTGATACTGTCAATTGATCTGATACTGCCAAGTGATCTGATACTGTCAAGTGATCTGATACTGTCAAATGATATGATACTGTCAAGTGATCTTATACTGTCAAGTGATCTGATACTGTCAAATGATCTGATACTGTCAAGTGATCCTATACTGTCAAATGATCTGATACTGCCTCGCGTTACAGACATGTAATATTTAGTTTAAATATAAATGTAACAGTAGCGCAGTAACTGCAGGCGCAATAAGAAAAATGGCTGTAAGAACCTGTAACTTGAGATGTAACTTAACCTTTCATTTTTATAAACACAAACTTTGATAAATGACATTATGTTCATGTTCAATTTGATATTTCTACTGTTTTAACGTTAGAAGGCGAGGTCACGTAGCAATACTAAAAATAGAGAAATCTTGCGATTCAAATATTTGTTTCCAAATAAAACAAACGAATTCTTTTTGTATTTATAAATAAATGCAATACTTCCAATAAACTATTTTTTGTAAAAATATTTTGAAAGAAAAAAATGAAAAAGAAAAAAAAGGGGGGGGGGGGGGGGAGAGATCAAATTATCAAATTATTTTTTATTTTTTTTATTTTTAATGATTAATTTGAAAACGTGTTGTTTCAGCAAAAGAAAGAAGAAAAAGACAATTAACGATAAATAATTTAAATGCACCTGCTTTTCAATATTTAAAAAAAAAAACTGAATTGAACCCGCAGTCTCACTAAATCTAAAAGTAGCGAGTCAATGTTTAATAGTTTAACATACAATTACAAAGCATGGGAACTGAGTAAAATTGTACGCAGTTTGGTGTGCAACTCTGTTGAAAAAGTTACATGCATTGCCTTGCGAAGGGGGCACCCACCCCGGGTGCCATCTTCAGAGGTTGCCAAAATATGTCTTAATATATCTTTTGGGGAGAGGGGGGGGGGCCTAGCTTCAGACTCTGCCCCGGGCACAACTTTTCCTTGCGACTGCCCTGGCTACGGGACATTTCAAACATGACACAATACGACTTATATGTTGATGTTTAAGAGTTTAACCTACAATTACAAAGCAAGGGAACTGAGTAAAATTGTACGCAGTTTGGTGTGCAACTCTGTTGAAAAAGTTACATGCATTGCCTGGCGAAGGGGGCACCCACCCCGGGTGCCATCTTCAGAGGTTGCCAAAATATGTCTTAATATATCTTTTGGGGAGAGGGGGGGGGGGCCTAGCTTCAGACTCTGCCCCGGGCACAACTTTTCCTTGCGACTGCCCTGGCTACGGGACATTTCAAACATGACACAATACGACTTATATGTTGACTACGTTCACCTGGCGACCCGCAGCACCCACCGATGTGACCCACTTTATCCCACATAAGAACCTCCATACCTATAGAGCCCCTTCGTTGATGTGTCGCCGTCAAATAGATTAGATACTAGTTCAAGGTGTGTTTTATATATATAGTATCAGTTTCCTTTTCATTCAAACTTTACATACTAATGTCCCTAATTTTTTAACAAAGTTTAACAGCGTGATAAAAGAGCTTAACAGACCAAGTGAAAGAGAATGTAATAAACAAAATATATGAGTGTCGGGGTCGGGACTAAACACACAATTTAAAATTTGAACAACTAAAACAATGGCTCTGTGCTAGTCCAGTGTGAAGTGACTGTGCTAGTCCTGTGTGAAGTGACTGTGTTAGTCCTGTATGAAGTGACTGTGCTAGTCCCGGATGAAATGACTGTGCTAATCCTGTGTCAAGTGACTGTGCTAGTCATGTGTGAAGTGAATGTGCTAGTCCTACGTGAAATGACTTTGCTAGTCGTGGTTGAAGCGACTAGTTTATTTTTATGGTGTTGGAGGAAGCCATTATATAGTTTCTTTATTTGGTGTCGGAGGAAGCCATTATATAGTTTCTTTATTTGGTGTCGAAGGAAGCCATTATATAGTTTCGTTATTTGGTATCGGAGGAAGCCATTATACAGTTTCTTTATTTGGTATCGGAGGAAGCCATTATAATACTTGGAATAATACATGTCCTCATCGAAACACGACATGTATCACCGCTAGATAACACACTCATTGCACAGCACAATCATTACATAACACAATCATTGCACAATACAATCATTACATAAACAATAACTACGTTACACAATCGTTGAACATCCACACCAGATGGTAAAATTAAAAAAATACGTCACTGTTTCAAACACAACTCCTAGAAACGTGCTCTCGCTACAAACCTCATAAACCAGTTTTTGCAATGGTCCAGTGTCATTTTATTCCGTTCTCAATCGCACTCAGTTGACCCGAGCCCAGAAGACGACGGCTGTAACTGAACATGTTAGTTGACAATAAATCATCACTGTCCACTACGGTAAAACATTATCGCTCATATATACCTGCGCCTATTGAAAGTAGGCCTATGTTAAGATCGATAGTTTTATTTGAGAAAGCAAGCTTAATCTCACCGACATACATCCACCATGTTCCCAAGCTGTTGTTCATATCCCCCCCACCCCACCTTCCTTTTTACCGTGTACACGCCGAGACACGTATACATGTTCATATCCTGTTTGAGAGTTTACCATAAAGTCACTCTGCAAAACCGACGACGAATTAAACAAAACTTCAGTGAAGCCGGACACACTGGATTAAATGCCAGGTTTAAGTTAAATGTCGAGTTAAATTAAATGTTAAGTCTAAGTTAAATGTCAAGTTTAAGTTAAATGTCAGGTTTAAGTTAAATGTCAAGTTTAAGTAAAATGTCAAGTTTAAGTTAAATGTCAAGTTTAAGTTAAATGTCAAGTTTAAGTTAAATTCCAAGTTTAAGTTAAATGTCAGGTTAAGTTAAATGCCATGTTTAAGTTTAATGTCAATCGCAGTAGCAGGTCCTTGTATACCCGTGTCTGCGGTCACAGGGTAGAAAATGGCTCACCTGTGCTTGCCCTGCTGTGATGGTCATTTACATACGGTCTTCTAAGTTCTACATCCCCATTCACAAGGTTCTATCTGTAACAAAATTGTCACAAAATTCGTTATATGGTGTCGGAGGAAGACATTATATAGTGGTAGTCAACCATTTAATGGTCGACCACCGTGATTGTACCATAAGTCTCAACAAAGTCCTGCAATATGCGCCATCAGGTTAACCTTTCGATAATACTTTCTTTATGGCTTCCTGCTTGGGACCAGATGTCATTGAGGACATACGCCGAGGTCACTTTATAAAAATACAACGGCGGTTCTAAAACTGTGACGGAGTTCATTCCTAACACAGTGGCTCTAACACTGTGACGATGTTCATTGCTACAACTGAGACTACAACGGTTCTAGTACAAAGCTCTTTAAATTGCCTTTAAATAGGCTATTATTTCTGGTGACAAAAAAACAATTGTTGTTTTTTTTTCCCCCTAATTTTCTATTTTCTGACAGCTGACTACAAAAGGAATGACAACTCATTAACATCTGTTCATCATCTGGATGACAAGATCATGGAATCATGGGTCAATGTTTGATTTGAAACATGTCAAGCGCACAGCTGGAATTAAAACGCATAAAAGTGCGTGTCAAGGACGTGTACGCTCATTGGATGAAAGGTGTCAAGGACGTGTGCGCTCATTGGTTGAAAGGTGTCAAGGACGTGTGCGCTCATTGGTTGAAAGGTGTCAAGGACGTGTGCGCTCATTGGTTGAAAGGTGTCAAGGACGTGTGCGCTCATTGGTGGAAAGGTGTCAAGGTCGTGTGCGCTCATTGGATGAAAGGTGTCAAGGACGTGTGCGCTCATTGGTTGAAAGGTGTCAAGGACGTGTGCGCTTATTGGATGAAAGGTGTCAAGGACGTGTGCGCTCATTGGATGAAAGGTGTCAAGGACGTGTGCGCTCATTGGTTGAAAGGTGTCAAGGATGTGTGCGCTCATTGGATGAAAGGGGTCAAGGACGTGTGTTAGAAGATACACAGTAAACAGGTTAAGTGAGCTGTTGTAATTACATCATGTCCCAAAGACGTTCGTGTCCATGTCCCAATGAGTTTTTCCTTGTCCAAGGGACGTTTGTGTCCATGTCCCTAGGACGTTTGTGTCCATGTCCCTAAGACGTTTGTGTCCATGTCCCAATGACGTTTGTGTCCATGTCCCTAAGACGTTTGTGTCCATGTCCCAATGACGTTTGTGTCCATGTCCCAAGGACGTTTGTGTCCATGTCCTAAGGACGTTTGTGTCCATGTCCCAAGGACGTTTGTGTCCATGTCCCAGTGACGTTTGTGTCCATGTCCCTAAGACGTTTGTGTCCATGTCCCAATGACGTTTGTGTCCATGTCCCATGGACGTTTGTGTCCATGTCCCATGGACGTTTGTGTCCATGTTTCAGAGGCGTTTGTTTCCATTGGTTGAAAGATGTGTGGGTGTTTTAAAACGAGTGGCTTGTGGAGAGATTGAGAGGGAACGCTTAGAGAGATGTCGAGAGCTTGAGATTTCCGGACCTTGGGGTGTATTTGAATAGAGCAAAAGGCCTTTTAGCAGGAGTGAGTCGACTGAGGAAACTGTCGGTAGTCATGTCTCGCCAAGCCTAGTCTGCTGCTGGGAACTGATGTGCAAGTGTAAATAAACTCTTCAAGCTTGTTAAACTGGCGTTCAAGTTTTATTTGATAGTCGTCAACCCAACCACGCTGCTTCTATCACTCAAGCACTTCAGTAACAACCAGCCATCTAATAGCTTGACATACTGCCAGAAACAACCAGACATCTAATAGCATGACATGCTGTCAGAAACAACCAGCCATCTAATAGCTTGATATACTGCCAGAAACAACCAGACATCTAATAGCATGACATGCTGCCAGAAACAACCAGCCATCTAATAGCTTGACATACTGCCAGAAACAACCAGCCATCTAATAGCTTGACATACTGCCAGAAACAACCAGCCATCTAATAGCATGACATGCTGCCAGAAACAACCAGACATCTAATATCATGACATACTGCCAGAAACAACCAGACATCTAATAGCATGACATGCTGTGAACCACAAATATTTGACAGCATCAAAGACAACCAATAGACTAATACCTTGACACTGGCTAATACCTTGACACTGGCTACCAGGAACGACAACTCATTAACAGCTTTTCACGGGTGATGTCGCCGATTTTTATTTGTATTCAGGTCAGGGATGTTGCATTCCTCACATAAATAATAGTTAATACATAATAGTTAATACACAATAGTGAATACATAATAGGTAATACACAATAATTAATACATAATAGTCAATACACAATAGTTAATACACAATAGTGAATACATAATAGTTAATACACAATAGTTAATACATAATAGGTAATACACAATAATTAATACATAATAGTCAATACACAATAGTTAATACACAATAGTTAATACACAATAGTTAATACACAATAGTTAATACATAATAGTTAATACACAATAGTTAATACATAATAGTTAATACACAATAGTTAATACACAATAGTTAATACACAATAGTTAATACACAATAGTTAATACACAATAGTTCACATTTTATTTCAGACTTTACAAAAATAACATTTAGTGTGGTGCATGATGTAGGCCTACTATCTTATAGCCTAGAAAGCATATAAAATAAATCCTCTATTTTTATTATTATTTTTTTTTTAACACCACACGGATGTCTCCTGTCACACAACTTTATAATTTAGTCCAATAAACAGGAGCTCCCTCTAAGCCTACTACCAAAGTGAAGTGAGACAGAATTCATAGTTTTTTTATAACTCAAAGACAGCTCTCTCTCTCTCTCTCAGCATATTACCAAAGTGAAATGAGACAGAAGCGATAAAAAAATATATTTATTATAACTCAAAGACAGCTTCCTCTCAACCTATTACTACCAAAGTGAAGTGAGACAGAAGTGATAGTTTATCATACTCAAAGACAGCTCCCTCTCAGCCTATTTCCAAAGTGAATTGAGACAGAAGTGATAATTTATTATACCGAAAGACAGCTCCAGAGACCATGTCAAACCGCTTAATGCCGCTTGAGGCACATGTGAAAGGGTTTTATACATGTAAACCACAGGTGGATAGCGCTCCAGCCGGCTTGTGTGTAAACATCCGGGCTTTAAGAAGCAATCTAGTTGGCCAAAAAAAAAGTTGTATAAACAAAGACTGGGTCGACGTCCCCGTGTAAAATGCATGGGGTGATCAGAACTGCGGATGGAAGCAATTCACAGGAACGACTGCACCTATAGATTAATTGACTAACAGCAGTGACTGGAACTGTCGGTGTACAAGAGGTGAGTGAGAACTGTCAGTGTACACGAGGTGAGTGGGAACTGTCAGTGTACACGAGGTGAGTGGGAACTGTCAGTGTACACGAGGTGGGTGGGAACTGTCAGTGTACACGAGGTGAGTAGGAACTGTCAGTGTACACGAGGTGAGTGGGAACTGACCGTGTACACGAGGAGAGTAGGAACTGTCAGTGTACACGAGGTGAGTGGGAACTGTCAGTGTACACGAGGTGAGTGGGAACTGTCGGTGTACACGGGGTGAGTGGGAACTGTCAGTGTACACGAGGTGAGTGGGAACTGTCAGTGTACACGAGGTGAGTGGGAACTCTCAGTGTACACGAGGTGGATGGGAACTGTCAGTGTACACGAGGTGAGTAGGAACTGTCAGTGTACACGAGGTGAGTGGGAACTGTCCGTGTACACGAGGAGAGTAGGAACTGTCAGTGTACACGAGGTGAGTGGGAACTGTCTGTGTACACGAGGTGAGTAGGAACTGTCAGTGTACGCGAGGTGGATGGGAACTGTCAGTGTACACGAGGTGGGCGGGAACGGTCTGTGTACACGGTGTGGGTGGGAACTGTCAGTGTACACGAGGTGGGGGTATCAATGCATAACTGCTATAGTACTATGAGACCACAATAACAGAGACCACCAGTCGTCTGGACAAAGACCACCAGCTGTCTGCACAAAGACCACCAGTTGTCTGGACAAAGACCACCAGTTGTCTGCACAAAGACCAGAATGTCAAAAAGTTGACTGGCCACATAGATTAGTTTCTTCTTGTGGGGATCTTAACCTCAACAAATAGACTTCCTATAAACAAAGAACAGAATGACCTATACCACAATGCCTATCAAATACCCCACTGAATTCCCAAATAATGCCCACTACTGTTTATCAGTTAGGTTTATACCAGTTTATACCAGTGATCATATTACACATTGAATTGACATGTCATCCCACGAACCATTTTCCAACCTGTTGACCGTTGGACTGAGCAAACCACTCACGCGTGAACGTATCTAATGTATGTGTATGTGTAGGTTAGACTTGCTTGATTCGCTAAGTTCACGTTAAGAGCCAAAAAATATAGAAGCATAAGTGTATGGATCAGGTCAAGGCCATTAGAAGTATGGGCTACGGTTCACTGCGCAATGACTATACGTGTAGGTCTTGTAGTAGCAACTGTACCGACTGAGGCACTGTAGGCTACCAGGTGGATCAGTTACCTTGTGTAAAGCTACCAGAAAGTGGAAGCTACAATAAAATGATTGCAGAAGAGTCCGATTAAATTTTGAAATTGATCAAAAAGGTTTGAGCTGAAGCTGAGTTGGAAACAAGAATGACAGCCGAATCAAAAAAATGAAATTTAAAAAATGTATCTACATTATAATGAACATTTAAACTCTTTGATTATATTTAACAACCCCCCCCCCCCCCCCGCTATTTTAACGCCTTTAAAAAAAAAATCAAGATTTAAAAAGACCCAGTGTCTTAACCCATTGATTGCAGCCAGTCTGTAGTCTTGGAGACGTTAAGTCTGAACACTGCAACTTATGAAGACATTAAATGTGAACACTGGGACTTATGAAGACGATACATCTGAACACTGGGACTAAGGAATACATTAAATGTGTACACTGGGACTTAGGAAGACGATACCTCTAAACACTGGGACTTAGGAAGACATCAAATGTTAACACTGGGACTTAGGAAGACATCAAATGTTAACACTGGGGCTTTTGACGACTTTTTCTATCTGAACACGGTGTCATTAAATGATATAACCAAGAGTCATCATTAATTGATACTTCTATGACAGCAGACTCAACATATTTAGAAATCTAAGTAAGGAATGGTCATTTCAATGAAAACGTTTTAGTAAAAAATCATGTCAAATATTAACGTAATTTAAAGGTCTAAAAACACTTCCTTTGCACTGAAGTCGGACAGTGACGCAAATGACACAGATGACATTCAGGCCAGAACGAGATATCAGACCATTAAGTTCAATGTTAAATTTTGAACGAGGTCAATTGATTTAGTTATGACCTTCTGGTCCATTGCCCCCCTTTATGAAAAGTGCCAATGTAAGGAATTTACATTTACATAATAAATAAATAGATATATACAAATCTCCTACCTAAAAGAATATAGTTTCATCTGGAGGTACCACGATGAGTTTCATTTTGTTGAACGGGAGTGGGGGGGGGGGGCACCCTACAACATTATAACCACCAGCCTAATAAACACCGCCGTGATCAGCACCGCTTAGATTATATTCATAATTTTAAAAAGATTTCGTTCCATGGTCTGGACAGAAAAATAAAGTAATTACTTCTGTAACAACACCAAGTACATGATTCTTAACAGGAACAAAACACCAAGTACATGATTCTTAACAGGAACAAAACACCAAGTACATGATTCTTAACAGGAACAAAACACCAAGTACATGATTCTTAACAGGAACAAAACACCAAGTACATGATTCTTAACAGGAACAAAACACCAAGTACATGATTCTTAACAGGAACAAAACACCAAGTACATGATTCTTAACAGGAACAAAACACCAAGTACATGATTCTTAACAGGAACAAAACACCAAGTACATGATTCTTAACAGGAACAAAACACCAAGTACATGATTCTTAACAGGAACAAAACACCAAGTACATGATTCTTAACAGGAACAAAACACCAAGTACATGATTCTTAACAGGAACAAAACACCAAGTACATGATTCTTAACAGGAACAAAACACCAAGTACATGATTCTTAACAGGAACAAAACACCAAGTACATGATTCTTAACAGGAACAAAACACCAAGTACATGATTCTTAACAGGAACAAAACACCAAGTACATGATTCTTAACAGGAACAAATCTTTTCTCTACATTTTCAATCCGCTTATAATCGATTATTTTATTTTTTTTTATTTTTTTATTTTTTTTTTTTTTATTTTTTTTTGTTAAAGAAAGAAGACGATGAAACAATTTGGCCCAAGAAAGAAAAGCGGAGCTGAATGACGAAAGAAACGAACGTTGATGCGAATGCTACAGCTCTCATATGGATGGATGGACAGCAGATTATGGATGGACAGCAGATCTTGGATAGCAGAGAAGGCTGCTGCCGCGCCGTACCAACATAAAAGATAGTGCCATCTGATGAACTCGAGTTCATTGTTCAGTATGGAGATCAGAGTGGTTTCCCTAATATTCGCATTTCTACTCGGATAATGCCAACCCCTTGCTGTTTCCATCAGACGGCTGCGAAAGATTTTTCATGAAAATGAAATTAATTCTTGATTATTTAATGCCAACTATGGGACAAAGCACACTCTATGATCTTGATCTAATCTATGGGACAAGGCAGACTCTAAGATCTTGATCTAATCTATATGACATGGCAAACTCTGTGATCGTGATCTAATCTATGGGACAAGACAGACTCTAAGATCTTGATGTAATCTATATGACAAAGCAAACGCTATGATCTTGATCTACTCGGTGTAGGAAGAGGGGAAAGTGAGAAGACTGTCTTTGGCCACATCTTAGACCAGTTAGCTTCAGTGTCATCTTAGACCAGTTAGCTTCAGTGTCATCTTAGACCAGTTAGCTTCAGTGTCATCTTAGACCAGTTAGCTTCAGTGTCATCTTAGACCAGTTAGCTTCAGTGTCATCTTAGACCAGTTAGCTTCAGTGTCATCTTAGACCAGTTAGCTTCAGTGTCATCTTAGACCAGTTAGCTTCAGTGTCATCTTAGACCAGTTAGCTTCAGTGTCATCTTAGACCAGTTAGCTTCAGTGTCATCTTAGACCAGTTAGCTTCAGTGTCATCTTAGACCAGTTAGCTTCAGTGTCATCTTAGACCAGTTAGCTTCAGTGTCATCTTAGACCAGTTAGCTTCAGTGTCATCAAGAAAAGTTTCAGTACTAGTATAAACCGTGCGTCGATTAAGCGTCACGAGATTATAGTAAAGCCCATGTCTTGACCTATTTTGTGTTAAACTTCACCGTAGAGCTACAGCGTTCCACCACCTCCCCTTTCCCTTTATGGTTTGATATTGACGTCACTGATTTAATGTGTATCGCCTCTCCTTTTTGCCCACCCCTCCCTTGATTGGGAATTAGGTTGTTGACGTTCGAACGTGTTCCATTTGTTGTAAACAATGCAATCAGGTGACGCGATTTCCAGAATTTCTTCTCTAGGAGGGTTCTAGTTTTCTCCCTATATATATAATTCTCTCCTTACGTTTTATACATTTGCTTTTTCGAGCAATGTGCTCAGAAGTTTATTTAAAAACGTATTGAAGTCTGTTCTGAGTTTACCGTCAACTGATTACACAACTGCCTGTGTAACTGTCAAACATGTCGGACCAACTGACCAACTCCGACAACCATCACGTGACCTCTCAGTTATTCAGACCAACGTACGATGCATTCTTCCAGCCGCGCCTGCCCGATTCCAAGCATGATCCGAATTCCAAGAAATTGTTGAACAGATAACATAATGTACGAGGAACGTAGACCTCAGCTTTACACCGGCTTGTTAGAGCGTGTCTGTCTGACAGGTTTATTAGTCAATGTCTTTTCTGTCCGGCTTGTTATACAATGTAGGCTGTATCCGTCATTTGTATTAAGACTACGGATCTTGCACAAAAGGATGTACGTAAAAGAATATAAAAAAAAAAAGAAAAAGGGTGGGGGAGGTTTGTTCAACGAAGTGGCTATTCGCACCCGGGTACCAGAAGTGAGAGGTTGGGATTAAAAAAAAAACTATTTAAAATATTATTGTTGGGTTTGTAAGACAAAATGAGGTATCAAATGAAAGAGAATTGAATGGGCTATAATGTTTGTAAACTTACTTCTTCAGTCTAACTAAAATAAACTACCACAAATGACATCCGAATGGCATTGGTCTAATGGGACCCGGGTGCGAATGGCGACGCTGCTTTTCCGGGGCCAGTCAATACCTAACAACATCATCACAGTCAATATTTAACAACATCATCACAGTCAATACATATCAACATCATCCCAGTCAATACCTAACAACATCATTCTAGGAAATACCTAACGACATCGTCCCATACAATAGCTAACATCATGAATCCCCACTGAATGCTCGAGTGGTTGTTGACACTGAGTCCATCCCAACCTTGTGGACCAGAGCAGGCGAAGGACCCCACCAATAGCCAGATCATAAAACCTGATCCGTTATTTATTTTTCCCGATAGTCTTATACACAGACGTAACACAGTCCCTCCAACGTTATGCTCAGCCAGGCTGTGCATTGCACTCCTTCAAACCTTTTTAACCATGCACCCACTATAAAGACAGAATCATCCAATTGAGAGATCACAGGAGTGATGTGACCGGGCTGGATCCAATGGTGACGACAGCATAGTACGAGTGGGGGGGGGGTCCGAAGTCTCCCCTGAAGTTACTAAATTACTAAAAGGTAATGAGAAAAATACTAAATAAACAAAACAAAAAGATGAACTTAATAATTAACTGTCAGACACTATTAAGACGAAGTCATTACGTGAGTCCTCTAGTTTTTTATCATTACGTTTCTTATTATTCCAAAACTCCCATGTTGACTAATGTATCACAACAGATCAGAAGTACATTCAAGATCAGATCAAATCCTAATCCCCCCCAAAAAAAAAAAATCCAGTCCCTTGTCGAGGAGTCCCAATTGGGGCTCTAAAGCCACTTTCTTATTTGCCTTTAGTATCCGGTACTGTATACTTCCACACCCCCCCCTCCGCAAAGCCCCCACCCGGAAAAAGCCATCGGGTGAACAGTGACCACCAATTGGGGCTCTAAAGCCACTTTCCTATTTGCCCTTAGTATCCGGTACTGTATACTTCCCCCCCCCCCCCCCCGCCAAGCCCCCACCCGGAAAAAGCCATCGGGTGAACAGTGACCACGCCCCCCCCCCCCCAACCTTGCACAAACGTATGAATCGAGAATAATTTGATAAATTGATCATGGGCCCTTAATATAGAGAAGAAGTAAAGAATTATCCTGAGAAGCACATACTATGGTAGCACATACTACAGTAGCACACACTACAGTAGCACACACTATAGTGGCGGTAACACGTTGAAAATTATAGTTGAAGTCGCGAGCAACCCCTCAAGTGTTGTGTGTCACACTATTCTTTAGTTCAGTTCAAACTTTTATTATCTCGCTACTGGTTCGATCGATTTGTTGTTTGAGACATCGACGATATATTCTGCAATACATAGCATACTGTTGCACTGATTAGATACCAGAAGATAGTATGTAACATAGCGTTGATATGTTGATATGTTGATATGTAAGGTATGTTTAAGTTAGAGAATGCTTTGAAAAGGGGGGGGGGAGGTTGGCACATAGGGAAAGTCCTGAGAAGAAGAGTGAGATAGTAAGTAGATGAAGAGTGAGATAGTAAGAAGAAATAAGAGTGAGATAGTAAGTAGATGAAGAGTGAGATAGTAAGTAGATGAAGAGTGAGATAGTAAGTAGATGAAGAGTGACATAGTAAGTAGATGAAGAGTGACATAGTAAGTAGATGAAGAGTGACATAGTAAGTAGATGAAGAGTGAGATAGTACAAGGAGGAAGAGTGAGATAAGAAACGAGAAAGGAAATAGGGAGTCTAAAGAGAGGGTCCATAGATAAATCGACAGCCATGTTTGTTGGAGAAACAGAGGTGATAAATCTTTCATGCGTGGAGACTCAAGAGAACGTGTGTGTGAGAGACAGAGAGAGAGTGAGAGAGACGAGAGAGAGACTAGAGAGAGGAGAGAGAGGGGGAGAGAGACTAGAGTGAGGGGGGAGAGAGAGGGGGGGAGAGGGAGACGAGAAAGATCGCGTGAGAGAGTGTGTGTGAGAGAGTGAGAGAGAGAAGGTGAGAGAGAGAGAGAGAGAGAGAGATTATAATTGTGAGGGTGAGGTGAGAAGAGAGACTAGAGGAAACAGTGGAGGGAAAGATTTCAAACCTATGCTTGTACTTACTGACAGATCTACCAACACCGACATGCTCTGTGTGAACTGTCCATAGCGCCCAGTCTAACAGCAAATAGCGGTCCAAATCACTGACTGAAGCGACCACAGCGGTCCAAATCACTGACTGAAGCGACAGCCAAAGCGAGACGTGGTGAAACTAGGAACTAGATATGTGGAAAACAAGGACACGTCCCAAGCAATGTTACAGTTACCCGTGGCTGTAGTAACATTGGTGTTATCAGTGGGGGCATTGGCGGATCTCAAGGTGGCATACTAAGCACTTTCCCCACCATCCTTGGTAGTTTGAAAAAAAAAATCATTTAAATATCGGTACATTCAGTTTTTTCTTAATATCGATCTAATATTTTTATAATGGCTCAAATAGTGTGCCTCCCCCCAACCCCACCACAGTAACTACTGCCTCAATAAATCGGGCACTTACCGATTACTCTTGTTACTTTGTCGTAACCCCCTCCCCCCCCCCCACACACACACACTTTTTACACTATTTCTATATATGCCACTTTAGGGGCTTTTTCAAATTTATTTTCAGCTGATACTTTTTGAAATTCCAAATGTTTTATATTACGGCAGGGTTTCCCAGCCTATGGTGCTAGCGGCCCCTTCCCCCCGAATGAGAAAACATTGCTAAATAACACAGAACAATTTTTAATACTTCAGCACCAAGTTACACTGTTTTTGATTCGTCTGACAGATAAATTCGGGCTCATGAAAAAGAAGAGACTACAGGAATAAAAAATTTAAATATATTTCTTAGGACTGGGCGGGTACAGTTTTTGTTACCTCCGGGTCCGGTAATGTTGAGACACCCGGTGGGTCCGAGTCCGGGTGTTAGCAAAAGAAATGGTGTGTGTAGGGGGGGGCAGAAAAGAGTAATAATCACATTCTCTATTAAATGTTCCACCCAAGGGGGGACAAGGGAATGTATAGAACCAGTAGCGATCACGAAGCCCCCCTCTACAGAACCCACCACCCAGTAGCGATCACGAAGCCCCCCTCTACAGAACCCTCCACCCAGTAGCGATCACGAAGCCCCCCTCTACAGAACCCACCACCCAGTAGCGATCACGAAGCCCCCCTCTACAGAACCCACCACCCAGTAGCGATCACGAAGCCCCCCTCTACAGAACCCACCAATTAACAAGGGCTAAGAAGGTTAGGAGGGCTCTGCGGAGTTTTCCTTTTTCTGATACCAACGTACGCATATTATTTTAATAAATATTTATATCACCATCATGGCCAGTGGCGTAGCTGGTAGTGTTGGTGTTACCCGGTGCGGTAAATTCAGGGTGTCACCCCCCCTCCCCCCCCCCCCCACGACTTCCACGATGGATTTCTCCTTGTTAAAATAAATCCACAGTATAACAATGACAAGAAACAAACAAAATTGAAGTTCAGGAGGTCAAAGGTCAATGCATTGAAGAACTGTAACAGCGTTACGTTATTTGTACATTAAATTGACTTGATTAAAAAAGTTCCTTTCCTAGTTTTCAAAGCTGCGGACTTGTCAATCACTTGGGCAAAATCAATATCCTTCTCCGCATCTATTTTAATTGATATTAGAGCCACATCAAAAAGCCTTGAGTGTCCCACGGTGGGTCGTAAATAGTTCTTGATAAGCCTTTATTTTGAAAAGCTCTGATCACACACAGATCGTAAGAAACAATTGAAGACTTGGACAGGGGAGAGTACTGGAAGAGATTCTAGGAAGTCTCATTCAGCTATGACTTTTAAAACATCAAATACTGACCAGTCCATTATTTTGTGAAATTCAATATCAGCTGCCTTTAGGTGTCTTCTAAGCCTTAATATTTCTTTGAAAAGTTCATTTTCTGATAACTCAACATAGGAAGACTTTAATTTTAGAACGGACATATAATAACTCTTCTTCAATAGCTGACAGTAGACTCTTTGGCTTAACAGCCCAAAACATATCTGCTACTTTCTTGATCGCAGATGATCTGATCTGGGATTCAGAATGAAAGCTATCAATACACTCCAGCTTCTCCATAATGTTTTCTTCAGGCAGGGAGAGTCCAACATCTAATAACTGTTCTCCTGTCATCCTCTTCTTAAACCGTAATCTTATTTCTACAGAAATCCCATATTTGTTTTATTTTAAAAGTGCCTTTTCAATAGAATGTTCCAGCAAGTTACATCGCTTCTCGTGGCGAAACAATCTTGAGGCCTCTGGGTTGGTCACAACTTTGTCAAGAGTGAAGAAGCCTTTGGTCTGCAGATACCGCTGTATAAGATTAACTTCCTTAAGTAGATGAGCCCAAATGGGAATGTAGGAGTCAACGTGAAATCACAGACAGCATATAAAAGACCGTGTGCTGTATGACAATAGTGCTCAAATGTTAAGGAGCGAATTGGCGAAAATATTTATTTTTGAGTATTTCTTAGTTTTAATATGTTTTGATTCAAAAACCATTTTTTTACATTAAAAATAAAAGATATTAGAAATCTTTGTAAAATATTATTTTGTTAACTCTATAAATTGGTAAAGTTTAAATCTTGAAAGTGTTTAATTTTCCCCGATTCGATTCATGTACTGAATATCGCTCGACCACGTCGTATTTGGTAACAATGGAAAGCTTTATTTCTCAGAATTTAGATACGTCTAGCTTCCTGCTCCTTTCGAAAGTTACCGAACACTTCAATCATGATCAAAACGGTGTTTTTCTGACCTAATTATAGGGTCACCCCATTTATGAGGTATCAACCTTGAACTTTTAATAAAGCGTGCATGTGGATTGGTTACGTGTGTGGGAAAAATGTGCACGTGATCGGTTATCCTTTTTATGAATTTAGGTTAGATCGAGCAGTTTTTATCTATGTAAATCCGCACCACCACCACCACCACCACCCCTCCCCCCTAGCTACGCCACTGATCATGGCGAAACGATCCTAGCCATCCTACAGTTCAGCTAATGGCTCCACTTATTAAATGAGTGTTAATTACATTATTATGATTGAATTCTGTAACAGAACTTACAAATAATTAACAAATACACACACACAAACCAAGACAGATCTTCGGATGTTAAGTATCATCTCCCCGTGAAATTAAATAATTTAATTGTAAACAGTTAATTAAACAAAAATCGCAACAACAAAAAAATGTACATTATTATTTTCAGAGCTTTGTAGTTTCGCACGCATCACAAGTCCATTTTCTCTTTTAATCTATTTACTTTAAATAAAGTGTAAAGAAAACTATAAGTGCCTACATTTTTT
Source organism: Lymnaea stagnalis (assembly GCA_964033795.1). Classification (NCBI taxonomy): domain Eukaryota; kingdom Metazoa; phylum Mollusca; class Gastropoda; family Lymnaeidae; genus Lymnaea; species Lymnaea stagnalis. The sequence continues at coordinate 1,013,201 of CAXITT010000064.1, forward strand.
AACACCTGAACATGGTTTATTTTGCCGGGTCCGAGTATTTGCCGGGTCCGAGTATTTGCCGGGTTTGCTAATACTCAACATTCCCGGGTATTCTTGTCAGTACCAGGTTCAGGCTAATCTTTATCTGCATAGTCAAACTTCCACAAGGGGGATTTATTAACACATAGTGGCCCAACAAATATAGCAGGAAAAACCCTTCTCAACTCATGTTTACTTATCATTTGGGTCCCACCCGAACATCACCAGCAGATGCCCACCACAACATGCCCAGCAGGTGCCCACCACAACATCCCCAGCAGGTGCCCACCACATCATCACCAGCAGGTGCCCACCACAAATCACCAGCAGGTGCTCACCTCAACATTACCAGCAAAGTATAAAATGTGTGCCTTCATTGTATGCTTTCTTGGCATATTATATTGCATATTATAATGGCAGGGATCATGTCATGATGTATGCATTACATCAGTGTATAGGATGGTATTTATAACAATAAACATCGTTGGAAAAGTCTATACCACACGATTATTTAATGAAATTAAAATGACTATGGTAAAGAGCATGTTTTATCTGACATAAAATGCTATATTACAATTATATATGAGACATCTTATTAAATTATGATGTGGTATAGTCATTATGGCATCCTTAAGTCATAATAATAATAATAATAATAAGAGGTCTTATATGGCGCGGTACCTCAGCCTAGGGCTGGGCTCACCGCGCTGTGCATAAAAATTGTATCAAAAGAGACATAATCATGACATTAAAATAAAATACATTTATGAAATAAAGAACAGCAATGTATATTCACCCACCCCACCACATAACTTTTACAAGGCAAACCATGGACGGCAGCCAGCAAGACCGTTTATCGGTCAGAGTCGGGTAATCAGTCAGGGTAGTATAATTTAAAAAGATATGTTTTGAGTGCAGTTTTGAAGGCCTGGGTGGTTTGTATATTGCGTATGTGTAGTGGCAAAGAATTCCATTGTTTGGGGGCGCAGAAAGAGAAAGATCGTTCACCATATGTTTTAGTGTGTGTCTTGGGAACGGACAGAATACGCGTGTCTGCAGAGGAGCGAAGCTGTCGAAGGGGTGAATAGACAGAAAGAAGTTCGGTTAGATAGGAAGGGCAGGAATCCAAGAGAAAGTTGTGACAGAGAACAGACAACTTGTAGTCGATGCGTGCCTGTATAGGTAGCCAATGAAGGGAATGGAGTAGTGGAGTGACGTGATCACGTTTTTTTGCCTTTAAAACTAGCCTAGCAGCTGAGTTTTGAACTTTCTGCAGTTTTTCTATGCAGTGTTTTGGGTGAACCTGACAGGAGAGAGCTGCAATAGTCAAGACGAGAGAGAACAAGCGCACAGACTAGAGTTTTTGTAGCGCTAACTGTGAGGTAGTGGCGTATGGAGCTGATTTGACGGACAGTGGTGTATGCTGAACGACAAATGTGAGATATGTGTTTATCGAGAGACATGTTGTTAGAAAAAATATAACCAATATAATACTTTTTATGTTACATCACTATGGCGTATGGGTATAGTTTATGGAGCATCGTCAATGTCATGCTACTCACCGTCAAGTCATTACTATCTCACAAAATTCATTGGATCGTTCATGCTAGGTCATAGGTCATAGTTCATAACAGTTTATTTTTGGACATCAGAATTCTAACAATATCTTCATTTTCATATGGATATTATTTTAAGTTACACGGGCGGTACTATAATGTACGCGGAGAGAATTTTATGTTACATGGAAGGTACTTTATGTTACATGAATGGTACTTTATGTTACATGGACAGTACTTTAAGTTACACTGATGGTACTTTAAGTTACATGGACAGTATTCTAAGTTACACAGACGGTACTTTAAATTACACAGATGATATTTTAAGTTACACAGACGGTACTTTAAATTACACGGACAGTACTTTAAGTTATACGGACAGTACTTTAAGTTTTACGGACAGTACTTTAAGTTACATGGACAGTACTTCAAGTTACACGGACACTACTTTAAGTTACATGGACAGTACTTTAAATTACACAGGTATTACTTTAAATTACAGAGACCGTAATTTAAGTTACATGGTCAATATTTTAATTCATACAGACAGTACTTTAAGCTACACAGACGGTAATTTGGTCAATGCAAAGAGAATGCGCCGTGACGTCATTTACGTGTTGTTTTTTTAAGCATCTGTTTTGGATTGACTCCTGAGGTTTAGGAATACATTTAGGGTAATTAAATTGTAATGTTATATTCCGAATTTTACCAACCAAGATGGCGGCCGTGTGATACGTCTTGGCGCATTCTCTTTGCATTTACCGGTACTTAAAGTTACACGAACATTAATTTAAGTTACACGGACTGTACTTTGTTACACGGACGGTACTTTGTTACACGGACGGTACTTTGTTACACAGACGGTACTTTGTTACACGGACGGTACTTTGTTACACAGACGGTACTTTGTTACACAGACGGTACTTTGTTACACAGAAGGTACTTTGTTACACAGAAGGTACTTTGTTACACGGACGGTACTTTCTTACACAGACAGTACTTTGTTACACAGACGATACTTTAAGTTACACAGACGGTACTTTGTTACACAGACGGTACTTTGTTACACGAACGTTACTTTAAGTTACACGAACGTTACTTTAAGTTACACAGACGGTGCTTTGTTACACAGACGGTACTTTGTTACACAGACGGTACTTTGTTACACGGACGGTACTTTGTTACACGAACGGTATTTTGTTACACAGATGGTACTTTGTTACACGGACGGTACTTTATTACATGAACGGTACTTTGTTACACAGACGGTACTTTGTTACACGGACGGTACTTTGTTACACGGATGGTACTTTGTTACACGGACGGTACTTTGTTACACAGACGGTACTTTGTTACACGGAAGGTACTTTGTTACACAGACGGTACTTTGTTACACAGACGGTACTTTGTTACACGAACGTTACTTTAAGTTACACAGACGGTACTTTGTTACACGAACGTTACTTTAAGTTACACAGACGGTACTTTGTTACACGGACGGTACTTTGTTACACGGATGGTACTTTGTTACACGGACGGTACTTTGTTACACAGACGGTACTTTGTTACACAGACGGTACTTTGTTACACGGAAGGTACTTTGATACACAGACGGTACTTTGTTACACAGACGGTACTTTGTTACACAGACGGTAATTTGTTACACGGATGGTACTTAAAGTTACAGGGAGCGTAATATCATTGACTGTCCTTTAAGTTATACGGGCGGTACTTATCCGTGGTACATGTACTCATCTAATGTTACAAACACTCACGTGAAGACCACACAAGATGTGACCAACATAAGAACACGGCCATTCGGCTGACTCTACTACTCCACAGCTGAATTTTGTAAACAGACAAGTGTTGACGACACTACGGTACGAGGTGTGCTCACCAGAACTAGGTCACTGACAGAGCCTCTCCACCAGGGGCGTGTAATTGCAAGTAAGGCTGACTCGACAGCACTCACGTCAACTTTCCACTACCTTATACTACTGGGTTGTTTGCACTGCTTCCGCCTGTGGATCTGCCACCAGATACCACCTTTTTACAAATTTTATGTTGTTGACCCACCACTGAAAACGCTTCTATCCCTTCGTCTTTTCAGTTTGACTTCACAGTGGAATTAGAAAATTGTGTGTGTGAGAGAGAGAGTTAGGATGTAGATTTGTTTGATATGTGAATGGGAATAAAATGACATTTAAACAAGGCGATCAATTGAAATCCATGTCTAAATGGACACTGCATCTGAAGGATAAATATTTTTAAAAATAATAGAAACAAGAGTATGAGTGATAAATATGAGCTTATGGGGGAGGGGGGGCGGGTTACGGAGGGTGGGTCTATCAGGAGTTTTCTAGCTGTTTTTTTTTTTTAAATCATTGTAGCAGTCCGAATTGGAAATACATTGTCTACAAAATGCTTTTTTTCATGCTTTTTTTAAACAAAAAACACAATAAATGTTTTACTTTAAGTCTTGGTGTTACACTTTCACTCAACAAACCCTGGTCCCGTAGACCAGGCCGGCACAACTCAAAATGTAATACTCTATGAAAAACGTGTGCGGGCCAAAAGAAAATATGTCAGGGGGAAAGATATTAAGAAAATAATGAGAATAAAGATTATTTCGTTACTTCGCTGGCCACAAAGTGGGTGCTGGCGGGCCGCATGTGGCCCGCGGGCCGTATGTTGTGCAGGCCTGCCGTAGACGGCTGTGTTGCAGCTGACATGAGTGAGAGTCGTCTGCTCATCAGATGGTCTTCAAATAAAATTAAAGCCTATGTTTACAGCAAAAATATTGCCCGCGCTGCTAAAACGCATTAAGCCAGTACATGAAGGATGTACTACTGCTAAGTATTATTTTGTCGTCATCTATCTTTTTGAAGAACGTCTTGAGGGATGAAGATTGGCAAGAGATTGGTGAATCCGTTTCAGAAACTACTAATGATCTTTCTACAGCACCTCAAATCTCTCCACAGCTTTCCTCTATTCCAGCTCCAACATAATGACCAGTTGAAGAACCTACATCTCCTCTATCCAAAAAGCCTGCACGGTTGCATGTCCTCCATCCAAGCAGACTAGAAGATATTTGCCAGGGGAAGCATTGCTATGTCCTACCTTTTTAAAGCACGTCAAATGTCTACAGAATCTACCTCAAAACTAGAATCATATACATGGGCTAATGATAGACCGCCTGAATAAAATTCAACAGCTGAAGAGTTGAGAGATGCACAACTCTACATGAAAGGATACATGCCATTTATCTGGTGTGCTTAGAAGGCTTCAACTGAGCACATCAGTGTCCAGGTTGTGAGAGTAACATTCAAGTTTTTGTGGTCATAGTTCTTGTAGCGAAGCGGGATACAGTGCCTATTTGTGTTGTGTCTGGGGTAAACAGTGCCCGTGTGTTGTATCTGAGGTAAACAGTGCCCGTGTGTTGTATCTGAGGTAAACAGTGCCCGTGTGTTGTGTCTGAGGTAAACAGTGCCCGTGTGTTGTTTCTGATGTAAATAGTGCCCATGTGTTGTGTCTGGTGTAAATAGTGCCCATGTGTTGTGTCTGGTGTATACAGTACCCATGTGTTGGTCCAGTTTATGATTATCAGCAAGTTTTCTATTAAAAAGTTGCCAAAAGTAATTTTGAACAAAATGTTGGAAGAATGATGGCAAGATCTGACTAGACGTTCCCTCTGGATGAGTGAGGTACTACGGTGCGGGTTGCCATTCCTGGGTGGGACAAAGGACGTGGTGAAGCACGAAAGATTTTGGCTAACATCATGGATTTTTCCAGGTCGATGTCCTCATAGATTGTGCAGGACGATGTCATCGTAGGTTGTGCAGGACGATGTCATCATAGATTGTGCAGGGCGATGTCATCATAGATTGTGCAGGGCCATGTCATCATAGGCAGGACGATGTCATCATAGATTGTGCAGGACGATGTCATCGTAGGTTGTGCAGGACGATGTCATCATAGATTGTGCAGGGCGATGTCATTATAGATTGTGCAGGACGATGTCATCACACATTGTGCAGGACGATGTCATCATAGATTGTGCAGGCTGATGTCATCATAGATTGTGCAGGATGATGTCATGATAGATTGCGTAGGACGATGTCATCACACATTGTGCAGGACGATGTCATCATAGATTGTACAGGGTGATGTCATCATAGATTTTGCAGGACGATGTTATCATAGATTTTGCAGGATGATGTCATCACACATTGTGCAAGGCGATGTCATCACACATTGTGCAGGACGGTGTCCTCATAGGTTGTTCAGAATGATGTCATCACACATTGTGCAAGACGATGTCATCATATATTGTGCAAGGCGATGTCATCATAGATTGTGCAGGGCGATGTCATCATAGATTGTGCAGGTCGATGTCATCACACATTGTGCAGGACGATGTCATCATAGATTGTACAGGATGATGTAATCATAGATTATGCAGGTCGATGTCATCACACATTGTGCAGGACGATGTCATCATAGATTGTACAGGATGATGTAATCATCCATTATGCAGGACGATGTCATCATAGATTGTGCAGGATGATGTCATCACACATTGTGCAAGGCGATGTCATCACAGATTTTGCAGGACGATGTCATCACACATTGTGCATTACGATGTCATCATAGATTGTGCGGGATGATGTCATCATAGATTGTGCAGGATGATGTCATCATAGATTTTGTAGAGCGATGTCATCATAGATTGTGCCGGGCGATGTCATCGTGCATTTTGTAGAGCGATATCTATCGCTTAGGGGAGACAAAAGATTTATTAAACATCTCTAAACCAGATCTCAGTTTTGTGTGTGAAAGAAGTCTTTATTAACATTAGAATTAGAAGACATTCTTATGGACAAATAAACCTCACTCAGATCATCTTCAACACAAAAGGCTACTGGAACAGGACATAGGATTCGTTAAGTGCATGTGTAACACCAAGGGTCAAAATAGAAAAGCCTTTAGTGTAAAAAGAAAAAATTGCAATGTAGTTCAAAATTACATTCAAGTTCTGACAGCTGCAATAAATTATACTTATGACATTATACACAATGCCATTCTTTGAAATTCCCCTATTTCACACTTTGCCTATAAAAGACATCCGTAATCAGGCAAGTGACTTGCTGATTTCACATAGATTACCCTGAGTGTACGTCTTGCCATCATCTTCATCATTAATTACCCCAATGTACATCTGGCCATCACATTTCTGTAAATTACCAAATCATATTTTGAGAAGGAAGTTTGAGAAAGTGTGAGAAAGTTATGACAAAATGTGAGAAAACGTGGGGACATGTTAGAAACGTGTGAGAAATTTTGAGAACGTGTGAGAATTTGGGAGAATGTGTGAGAAAATATGAGAAAAGTTTTTAAGTAAGTCTAAAAGGTTTGGGAAATTCTGAGAAAGTATTAGATAGTGTGAGAAAGTGCGAAAACAAGTGTACGCATTGCTATCATATCCCTGGAAATTCCCATAGCCTATTTTGAGAAGGAAGTTTTATAACGTGTGAGTATGTTTGAGTAATTATTAAAAGTTTCAGCAAATCTGAGAATGTGTGTTTGTTTAAGTGTGAAAAAATGTGATAAAAAGTGTGGAAAGTTTGAGAAATATTTGAAAATAATTTTTTAAAGGGACATAATTGAGTATTCTGAATGTCAATTGGTGTTTTGCTTTGATTAATCATAATCATCCACTTACGTTTACGATAAAATTTGGTAAAGTGTGGTAAAGTGTAATAAAATTTGTGATTAAGTGTAATCAAATGTGTGATAATGTGTAATAAAATGTGTTATAAAGTGTGATCAAATAAGTGAATTTGTGAGGAAGGAGGAGAACGTGTGAGAGCTTCTGGGAACGTGAGAGAAAGTGTAATCAAGTGTGAGAACATGTGAGAATGTGTGGAAAAGTATGATAAAGTGGGAAAATGTGTGAGAAAGTGTCTTGATGATCTGCATCGCGTGGAATTGAGTTTCTTAAGCTTTGTCAACTTTCTTCTTTGACGTTTGTGTTATGTAAGCATTTTGTGTCTTTAGTAGAGTGTCAACAATGTTTAAGGTGGTCTACTACTTATTCACTAAATGCAACATTGTTCAACGATTGCTGTTTTTGAATCTCATCCTATAAATTATGACCAAATATTTACCTTAAATATTCACTTACCGAACTGTACAGGCACAAAATGTCTTAAATGTTCATAAAATGTAATATTCTATGTTTTAGCTGATTAAAACTAAATCTTCTCTTCGAACTAAGAGGCAGTTCTAGCTCTAACCCGTCAAAACTGACTTAGGGTTTCATAATTTCAAGATTTATGTTTAAAATAATAAAAAATCATTTCATTAAAGATATATATTCTTTTGAACGCATCCATAATTTATATGGGAAATATCTGAAAATATTTTTTTTAAAGGGACACAATTGTATATTCTAAACAATATTCTAAACAATATGTCAATTCGTGTAGGCTATTGTTACTTCCCGTATTTCATGATAATGGAATAAAGTTATTATAATTTATTTTTTTAAAATAATCATAATCATTCACTTACATTTAATATATCAAACATAAACATCTAAAAATGTACATTATAAAAACTCAGTGTGGCAATGTTCTTTTTTTTTTTGGCGGGGGGGGGGGGGGGNAATTTTAATGAGCCTTATTTTAATTAGTCTGTTTTTTGTGCTGGAAAGGGGGGAAACGAGGGATTGAATCGGCCAGGACTCCCGGGACTTATTGAACATTTATGGGTAATGCTTTAATAAGTTCAGGTGGTCTCGGGTATAAATAAAGATCAATTTATAATTAAATAAACTTTTTTTAATGTAGTTTTTATTTTTAATTTTACCAGTGGAGTAGCTAGGCTTGGTGTTACCCGGAGTGGTAAGCTCATGGTGTCACCCCCACACCCCCCCCCCCCACCACCACTTCAACGATGGATTTTTTAAATTATTAAAATAAGTCCACAGTATAGCAATGTCAAGAAAAAAAAAATTAATTGAACGTCAGGGGATAAATGTATTTAGAATCAACCAACGACATCGCATTTTGTATCAATGGAAAGCGTTATTTCTCAGAATTTAGATAACTATTGCTTCCTGTCCCTTACGAACGTTACCAAACACTTCAATCGGCGTTGCATCATGGTCGAAAACGTGTTTTTCTGACCTAATTATGGAGTCAAATAATTTCTGATTCATAAAACTTGAACTTTTAATTTGGATTATGAAATTCGGTTACACCGAACAGTGTGTGCTCTGTAACTATGCAATTTTTCAAATTGGTGTCACCCCTGAGATGGTTGTCACCCGGTACGCTTCGCACCCCTCTGCTACACTACTATAATTTTAATATCCCTCAGATATATTATCAGTAGAAATTTTTTTTTAAATACATTTTTTAAAAGTCATTCGTGGATGATTACAAAATAGTATCATAATTTTGATCATATGTTTATATCGTATTTAATATTTCCAATATAGCTTTGTATGATTTGACAGGCCATCAATTATTAGCCACGCTGAAAGTTTGATGAAATGTCAGGCTCAAATTTTATCAGGGAAATCGTAGGCTTTGATGAAAAACTAGAACACGTTCTTTAAAGGAAAGCTGGTGAAAGTTTGTTTTTTTTTTTTTTTTTTTTTTTTTTTTTTTTTTTTTTTTTTTTTTTTTTTTTTTTTTTTTTTTTTTTTTTTTTTTTTTTTTTTTTTTTTTGGGGGGGGGGGGGGGGAGTTCGATTAATTACAAGAAAGCCAAACAATAGATCAGAACAAAATTTGACAAGGTCATTCCTTTTCACCTATAGGTGGTTCTTAGAAAGTTTGGTTATAATACCTTTAATTTTGTTGAATGACTTCGACTTCAATGGACGCTGCAGTAAAGTTATGTGTACGAATTTTAATGAGCCTTATTTTAATTAGTCTGTTTTTTGTGCTGGAAAGGGGGGAAACGAGGGATTGAATCGGCCAGGACTCCCGGGACTTATTGAACATTTATGGGTAATGCTTTAATAAGTTCAGGTGGTCTCGGGTATAAATAAAGATCAATTTATAATTAAATAAACTTTTTTTAATGTAGTTTTTATTTTTAATTTTACCAGTGGAGTAGCTAGGCTTGGTGTTACCCGGAGTGGTAAGCTCATGGTGTCACCCCCACACCCCCCCCCCCCACCACCACTTCAACGATGGATTTTTTAAATTATTAAAATAAGTCCACAGTATAGCAATGTCAAGAAAAAAAAAATTAATTGAACGTCAGGGGATAAATGTATTTAGAATCAACCAACGACATCGCATTTTGTATCAATGGAAAGCGTTATTTCTCAGAATTTAGATAACTATTGCTTCCTGTCC
>CAXITT010000064.1:1025079-1044294 GCA_964033795.1 Lymnaea stagnalis
AGAGAGAGGGGGAGAGAGAGAGAGAGAGAGAGAGAGAGAGAGAGAGAGAGAGAGAGAGAGAGAAAGAAAGAGGAGAGAGAGAGACATTTGTTAACTATTAGAATTATATTAATTTTTTCGTATCTATATATAATTTGACTTTTACATTTTATAAGATTATGGTTTATAAAAAAGTTTGCCAGTGGAAAAAATCACGACATAAATTTTTTAATTTAGATAAATTTGCCTTTGGTTACATGATTGACCCTTTCCATGAAAATAAAGTATTCGTGTATTGTGTAAGTTAATAATTTAATGCCATTGTCTCCGTACGTTATTTTTATTTATTTTTTAATAGGCCGATTGACTTATTTATGATTTATTTTACCGTTAATTTTTTTATTTAGTCAATATCAATTACTACATAAATTCAATAATTTAATTTAAATTAGGCATTAGGCTGGCCTAGATATTTAAAAAAATAGACCTACTTATTTAAACGTAAAAGTAAAAAGTAAAAAGGTTTAAGTTTATTAGCCCAAGGCTAGAGAACAAAAATCATCAAATATTAGGGCCAAGGCTACTATAATGACTTACTTAATAGTATAGCAATAGTTAGTATATATTTATATTTTATAGTTATATATATTAATAAATATAGACATATATTTTTTTAAAGTTCTTTAATTTAATGAAAAGTGATGTACTAAGTACTGGTACTTAGTTATAGTTATAATTATAGTTATAATTAGTATAGTTATATATTATTAATATGTAGACTTAGACTGTATAGGCCTATAAAATCATAGGTTACATATAAATATAATAATTTATAATAATAATAATAATGCCTATCCTAAATCTATAATATTAATTTTTTAAATTATAATTTATCATAAATTAAATGGTTAACAACTGTCTGAGTCTGTGTTAGTGATAGTGTTGTTAGGCCCACTTTCCAGGAACCTGTTCTATGAAGTGAATAAAGAGGAATATATTTTGGGACCTGCATTTAATTATTTTTGGATAATTCAACAAAGGGTTTGCTAATAAGCTTTTATAATTTTAAGAACCATTGCTCATGAACCCATATTCATATACCCGGTAATTTAAATTATAGGGATAGGAGGATATCACCACTGGTAAGGCTCTACTAATCGACCTCATTCAGTATTTACAAATTTTGCTGAGTCATGATCACTGCACTTTAGTTTTCATTGAAGTCTTCGGGCATTCTATTTAGTATACAGACAACATTAAACCATGCAAGCATTCCAAGCATTATTGTGAGACTTTTTTTTTTTTTTTAAATTCTAATGCGGTACCCTTTTTATAGTTTAAGGTAGTGTTTCCCAACAACCTGTGACTGTGCTCCGCAGAGCTCTAATGCCTCAGCATGGACTTCTCAATGGCTCTGCAGCCACTTCAGGAAACTTCAAAACACTATTACTATTAATATTAACGTGTTAGACAGGTTTGGCCAAAAGCACTCCTTCATAGATAAGGTATATAGACTATAAAAAGTTGGGAACCACTGGCGTAAGGCATGTTGAAGAAAAGGATTTTTTTCAATGGTGATAGTGATGTATAGAGATAGCAATCACCAACCTTCATGTTAGTTTTTAACCTATAAACATATCTACCGGTACACTAATTGTTCCTTCTTGTCTTTTGTTTATATAAATTATAATTTAGCAAAAACTTTTGCTCAGGATGGAATTATGGGATGAAAAACTATGAAATGCTGAAAGTTCATAGAAAAATTTATTGTTTCATTTTAAAACATGTGTATTAGGCCAAGACCAGGGGTGGCCAACATGAGGCCCGCCGGGAGTCATGTTGCAGCCCGCGGAGCTTTGGTCAAATGAACATAAATGTTAACTTTATTGTACATATCACCAAAACATTACATCATGAGTTTTTTCGTATCATATATTTTTAAATTATCACTAAGAGAAATTTTAAAGATAACGCAATTTTTGAAAAATTCATTGGTTTTGAGCTATTTTAAAAATTTTAAACGCATTATCGGAAAAATTCATATTTCAAATATCCCGCTATTCGACACTTTAGATTACTTTGTTTTTTTTTCTGACGCCAGGTGTTGATAAAATTTAATATGAGACCTCAACTTATGATAAATATCTTCTGTGGTCGTCGGTGTCTTCAGGAAGCTCGCAACGCTATCCGGCTCATACTCCTAACTACTTTCAGTCCATCTTTACAAATTTCTGTGTTATTCTGTAGTTTCATTCTATTATCACCACTGCGTCTGGAGTAATATTAAGATCGACATTAAAATACATATTTATCATATTTATAAGAGTTCCAATTACTTTAACCAAGTATCCTGTCTACTATATCAATTCTATAGGTAAGTTTTCAAGACAGGTAGACTATAAACTTTTTTGTGGTCATAAAAACAAAGCCCATATGCTTGATATGCAAGAATGCTGTTTCTATTTTGAAAGAGTATAACATCAAATGGCACTACAAGACTAAACATGTAAATAAGTTTGATAAGTACAAAGGGCAATTTTGACAAGATCAAGTAAACGACTTTAAAAAAATAATTCAGCACAAAAAAATATATTTACTAGAGCGGGTTCAGAGTCAACATGCTATGTATAAGCTAGTTATTTAAGTTATGCAGTTGACATGATACTAGCAAAAGAATCAAAGCCATAGTATTCAGATGTTGAAATGTTTAAGGAATATTTGTTGAGCCTCGTTAAAATTATGTGTCCAGAAAAGAATGATTTCTCAAAAATAAGTCTGTCTCTTCAGACTGTTACAAGGCGTGTGGAAGACATTGGAAAACTTATTGAAGATAATTTTAAAAGTGGAGCATCCGAGTTTACGCTTTATGCTCTAGCATTGTATGAAAGCACAGATATGGCAGATACTGCCCAACTGACAATTTTTATCAATGGTGTTGATGTCCATTTTAAAAAGGCAGAAAAATTAGCATCACTCTATCCACTTAAGGACACTGCTAAGTCACAAGATTTGTTACATGGACATTGAATCGCTTTTCATTACAACTTAACAACTTATCGGGCTTAACAACAGATGGTGCTTCAGCAACGTTTGGGAAACACGAACGTTTAGTAAAATTGATAGAAAATGAGGCCTCCATAGTCAGTAATACTTCAAGGCTAAATTTGCTTAGCATTATTTTCATCTGGAGAATTTATGTTCGAAGTACATCAAAATGGACCATGTCATGAAAGTGGTCGTCAAAATAGTGATCTTCATTAAGTGGAACGGGTTGAATCACCAACAGTTACAAGACTGTCTATTGTCAGATTTTAATGATATTAAATTTTATGCATAAGTAAGATGGCTCATCCATTCCAAAATGTTGAAAAGAGTGTTTGATTTGCAGTAAGAAAGAAATACAATCATTCTTTGCTAGCAAGTTAATAAATATCCTCAAGTTTGAAGACAAAGAGTTGGTTTGCGACTTTGCATTTCTGGTTGATATAACTAGCCACCTAAATGACATTAATACTTTCGTACAAGGAAATATCAATTAATTAAATAAGATTTATGATCATATTTCTGCATCTCAAATGAAACTTGGTCTTTGGGAACAACAGTTGAGGACAAAAAACTTAACTCACTTTCCTACATTGTCATTACAACCAGACGTCACACAGAAGGCGGTGGATAAATAAGCTTCTTTGATATCTGACTTAAACCTCGAATTTGAAAACTGATATCAGGATTAAAAAAACAAAAAACATGTGCATTTTTGTGCATTTGCAAGGTCATTCGCGATAGATTCGAGTGAATTTATTACCAGGAAGATTGCAAATGGAACATTGTGAAATGTGTTGTGATACACAATTAAAGGAGAAATTCTATCAACTTGGTTTGGAAGAGTTCTATAAAACGTATTTGGACAAGGATAAATATTCTGCAGTTTACAAACTTGCTCTGTTGATTGTTTCGATATTTGGAAACACTTATCCGTGTGAACAGCTTTTTAGTCATATGAAGCACATCAAATCACAAGTGAGAACACGAATTATTGATGTTCATTTGGAAAACTGTTTGCGTGCAACGACAACATCAGTCGAGATCTATTTTGATGCACTTAGTTGTGCAAAACAAAGTCAGATGTTTTACTTTTAAATATTTTTTAATTGTCTAATAAATACGTTTGATTCTCTGCTGTTTTATTTTCTTCAAGAAAATACCTATTTCTTGTATTTTTTTACATTAAACCAGGCAAGCGTTATACCACGATCTCACCTACCGGGAAGTGATGATGTGGTCAAAACTGTAGCATGCTTGCTTGTTCACTTTAATTAACAAGAAAAAAAAGTAGGTGCATTGCCCGGCAGGAAATATTATTTCTGAAATATGGCCCGCCAGCTGAAAAGGTTGGCTTCCCTTGGCCCAGACCAATGTTATAATAGTCAAAAGTTTCCATCAGCTTTATAAAATTGGTAGCATAACTTATTTCTTCTGAAACTATTCATTATTCCACCAATTCCTTATAGCTCTGCAATAATAGCTACCTTAGTATTAATAATTAGTAAAAAATAATATACACAAATTTGTGTGTATACAGTAATTTTTTTTTCTTTTCAGATTGATGTATTATCATTAGACGGTTCATTCTGATGACATAAAAAAATGTTTTTTTGTGAAAATGGCACTGACTGGTCAGAGACCTGGATTGACAATGGAATTAACCGTTGCTTTTATGAATCGGCTACAGCAGGAATAATTTTTGCAGTTGTGTTCTTGACTGGACTCATTCAGTGCTCATTGTTCAGCAAATATGCCATTCGGTTGGACAACAATCAGGTGTCTAAGTCATGGGGCTATACTTTCCAGGTATATGCATGATGGTTTTATATATAGATCAAGATCTCATTCTTTTTTATCAATACCAGGTAGCTAATTAACACATTTCATGTTTAAATTTACATCAAGGGTATTTAATTTTTAAAAATCTGTTTAATTAAATGTTTTAACAAATATAAAATCAAATGTTCACTCTTTTTAAAAATATATGTTACTCTGAAGCTTTGCACTGCATATTGCCAACACACAAAAATGTATTAAAATTATCTCCCTTCATGCGAGAGCTTTGCTTGTTTTTATTGCAATAATTAAACCAAATGCCAATTTCAAGACAAAGGAAACTATTTACGGTACTAATATTTATTAATAGCTCCTGAACAACCAAAGGGACCCAAAGCTAAATGAAATCTATTTTGTGACTCGCTTATAAGGGGCAATTTTTAGACAATGTCACTTGTTTTGGGAAGGCGCAATAATTTATGGCAATGTGTGATAAAAGTAATTTGGATTACAAATTTATTTATTTATTATGGTGGGGGAGAGGGGGGGGGGGAATTCTGCCTAAATAAGGTGACATCATCATCAGTTACGGATGACACCTAACAAATAACATCTCAAATATCACTCAGAATCTATTCTCGCCTAGCTTTAATTTCTTTTTTTTTGTATAATCGATTGAAAGGATGAAGGTATGGAGTCTATAGTCTATGATAAATTTTAAGTAAATTAAAAGAGATGGATTATATTAAAATTAGCAGGATGGGTGTTTATTTATGACAGGACAATATCCTGAACATTTTGACTAAATTCTTTCCTTAGCAGACAAAACTTGAACTTGGTCTTTCAATCAAATAATTTTAGTCAGAGAAATATATCTTTAATTCATAGCCATATTATGCCCTTGATAAAATTGAATTTGTTTTCTTTATCGTGTTCCAGGTTTTTTGGATCCTATCTGTTTTTTAATGTGCCTTGCTCCCATCACCTTAACACTCGCTTCTTTTTTTGCCCTAAAACTTAATTACTTACAAACCTTCTTTGTCATTTCTAATTTCCGCTTGACAATAAGAAGGACATGTTCTTCAACTTTTATCATTAACCCCCCCCCCCCTCTCCCCCCACCTAAATCCTTTGCCAAGGAGCTTATAATGCTTTTGAAAATGTCTAATGTTGCGACCATCTTTGATACATTTCTTTCTATTTTATTTCTCATTATTGAACATTTGAATTAGATATGACCCAAAAATAATGGAAACATTGTTTATCTTACAAAAATTAACTTTTTTTTTTAAATTTGTTTTTTCTACAATTAAAGTTAAGACATGATATATGTTTTAGTTTTATGTAATAATTTTTGCATTTGATATACTGAAAGTTAAAAACGTTAATAAAGGGAGATAGGGAAATATTTTGATTTGACCAGAATGAACATAAATTACATTTGTGGTAAGATATGAATATTCTACCAATATTCTGCACAAGAGATAATTGAAGGGGTCATTTCAACATCGCACCTAAGTCACATTTTTTTAAAAAATGAGCTTGGGGCAGTTTCATTAAAATCTGAGGGAGACAATTATGTTAAACCCAAGAGATAGTGTGTAGGTGACGAATTAAGCGAGTTATTCCAATTTAAAAGTAAGTTTTTCAGTGCACTCCCGAACCTAAGTCCAATCTTGGAGTTAGGTTTGATGTTTCACGTACTACCTGGCAATCCAAGATGGCGGCGCCCATAAGTTGAATTCATGGCGTGGGTCTTGTCCAATCATTAAAAGGTATTTATGTACTTATTTTAATTTATATCTGTCTCTCGGGTAGATTTAAGTTGCTTTTAACGTCATCCATACAGTTTTCACTTTAAAAAGCCTTGGAGTTACTTTTAAATTGTGTATTCCTCATTATTCTCCTTCTTTGGACTTAGGTATGTTGTTTTACTTACTAAAACAGCTTATCGACAACATTATTCGGATGAAGTAATTTCAAGCTGATTTATGCTTAAACAGAACATACTTTTCTAGGTTTACAATGTTTCTATTATCATCCTCACAACCACCAACACCATCATCATCATCAACTCTCCATCTCAAAGCACTGTAATTGAATTTATTTAATGTCTTTTCATCTAGATCTACAGCAAAATGATGAACGCCGATGAAGGTTTAAGACTTCTGAATGAGTTGCTGTCTGTAGAAGATGATGAAACAGAAGACAGCAATGATAGTGATAGCGGTATAGCATCAGTAACGCCAAACTTGGATATTGAAACTGTTATTAGGTCAGCAACAGAACGTTTTCACAAACAAAAATGTTTAGCCGACGATGAACACGAGGAATCAAACAACGAAAGCACGGATGATGCTATTGATGATATAGAACATGATCCTGATTACATACCGTCTGCAGATACATCCCTTGCTCAAAGCAGCTTTTTAGTGGAAGAAACATTACAAATTCAGCCTTCTACTTCTGCACCTCTTCGGCAGGAAGAAACATTACAAATTCAGCCTTCTACTTCTGCACCTCGTCGGCAGGAAGAAACATTACAAATTCAGCCTTCTACTTCTGCACCTCGTCAGCAGGAAGAAAAATTACGAACTCAGCCTTCTACTTCTGCACCTCGTCGGCAGGAAGAAACATTACAAACTCAGCCTTCTACTTCTGCACCTCGTTGGCAGGAAGAAACATTACAAACACAAACAAAGTTTAAGAAGAGACAAAGAAATCCTGATCAATGGAAAAGAAACATAAAAAAGAGAAAGGTTAACAGAGGAGAGGAATACACAACAAAGGGTGGACATATCAAATCAGCAAGAGAGACAGGTCCTGATTGCCGTTGCAGGTTGAAATGTTTTGATAGAGTAAATGAAACTCAACGTGGAATAATTTTGAAAGCATTCAATGACCTGGAAAATGCACAGCTTCAAGATGCTTATCTAGGAGCTTGTGTAAACAGTATTCCACCCAAAAGATGTAGACCCAGAAACGGAGCAAAAAGAACAGGCAAAGGGTCCAGGAAATGGACATATGAGTACTGTGTCAAACCAGAAACCATCAAAGTCAAAGTATGTTTTAAAGCTTTCATGTCGATGCATGGTATTGGACTTACCAGAGCAAAAAAATGTTCGGACGCCCGGAATAGCTTTACCAATGCCAGATCAACGTGGACGCCATGGCAATCACAACTGCATTTCAAACGAAATACTAGATCAAATTATGGTACACATAAACAGTTTCCCAAAACGTGAATCCCACTACTCAAGACAAAACAATTTGAGCAGGCGATATCTGGATGAACGTTTGAATGTCAAAAGAATGTGGTTATTGTACTTACAAGAAAATGAGCCAGCTCAACGCATACTTTATCGCACTGACAAGAAATCCATGAAGCTCATTGTCAAGTACAAGTACTACTTGCACATTTTCAACAACTGCTTCAACCTTACTTTTGGCCAGCCAAAATCTGATACTTGCCCTTCGTGTGACAAATATGACATCCTTCTCAAAGCAGAAGGTGATATCGACGAAATGAAACGCATACAAGAACAACGAGACCTGCATCAAATGAGGGCTGAATCTGGCTATAAAACACTTAACAGGTATGCACACAAATGAAAGACAGATGATACAATGGAAGTATGCACACAAATCAAAGACAGATGATACAATGGAAGTATGCACACAAATCAAAGACAGATGATACATTGGAAGTATGCACACAAATCAAAGACAGATGATACATTGGAAGTATGCACACAAATCAAAGACAGATGATACATTGGAAGTATGCACACAAAAAGACAGATGATACAATGGAAGTATGCACACAAATCAAAGACAGATGATACATTGGAAGTATGCACACAAATCAAAGACAGATGATACATTGGAAGTATGCACACAAATCAAAGACAGATGATACATTGGAAGTATGCACACAAATCAAAGACAGATGATACATTGGAAGTATGCACACAAATCAAAGACAGATGATACAATGGAAGTATGCACACAAATCAAAGACAGATGATACAATGGAAGTATACACTTTTGACTTTCAACAGAACCTTCCTGCTCCTACTTTAACTGCTGGAGATATGTTTTACTCGCGTATGTTATGGACGTACAACTTTGGATTGCATGACGCAAAAACTGAAGACGGAATTATGCATATGTGGAGTGAGGCAGAGGCAGGGAGGGGGTCATCTGAAGTCTGCTCCTGCCTTCGTGAAACTCTATTGAAAAGGCATGAAACACACAGAGCTGATCACCTCATCTTGTTTTCAGATGGCTGCGCCGGCCAAAACAAAAAAAAGGCAGTGATGAACTTTTTGTTTGAATTGGCCAAAGATGGTGTATACAAATCCATACACCATGTTTTTCTCTTCAAGGGACATACGTACCTTCCGAATGATAGAGACTTTTCTCATATAGAAAAAAGAAAGAAGGTTGAGAAAGTGAGGAGACCAACTGATTGGGAAGACATTGTGAAAGATAGTAGGCTATCCCAGCCATTTGAAGTGCTTTTCTTAGATCATAAGAATTTCTTTGATTATAAGGCTCTTGCCGATGCCAAACTGAAGTAAACTTTCAAATGTTCTGATGGGGAAAGCCTTATGTTTAAGGACGTAATGTGGTTTTCTTATGGTGAAAGTCAACAGATAAGTGATTTGATGGACTCAGAAATCTGGACAGCCCATGTTGAAGAAGTATGGTGTCGATACACCCACAGCCGAAAGGAGCCATGGAAAAAATTTAATCCGATCAAACGTTTCAAGAAGAATCAATGCACTCCAAAGCTTGTGCAAAAATATGCCAAACCCATTGGCATTAAGGCTGCTAAAAAGAAGGACTTGCTTTCCTTAGCCGCAAAAAGTCTCGTTGACGAAGAAACAAAAGCATTTTATGAGTCATTGCCAGTTCGACAAGACAAACAAACAGCAGGTAGTGATGAGGATGAAGATGACTATCTAAACTAAGCTCCTATAAATGAACATTCATGTGACCATTGATTGAAGTACCGTCATGGGAACAATGACCTACTTCTTACAGCTCAATGACTTTTGCTTTTTATTTTATGCACAATCTGTGACATGAAAGCAATAAGTAATGATTTTTTAAAGCAATTCAAAGTATTGAATTAAAATTACTTTTGGTTTGTTATTTGTTTTTTTTTAGATGGTGTGTTAACATGTATTTTATTATTCTTGGACTTAGGGTCCCTATTTCACGTATTGCAGTGGACTTGAGTTCAATATTGCACTTCCCATAGTATTACTTTTGTTATATCTGAAAAGTTTTCTTTTTCTTGTTGACAAAGCAGGCTGTTGATAGTCCTTGGTCATATTTGAAAAAGAGCCAGTTTTTTTGGTTTCTAATGTATGAGAACCATTATTTCACACCAGCAATTCCAATTTAAAAACAATCAATGGTAGTGCAATACCAAACCCAAGTACTCACATGGACTTGAGTATGATGTTTCATGAACCACTTTAAAAAAACCAACAAAATCACAGATTTCTCTTAATTTTATTACATTATGCCAAGGGACCGGCTGCAAATAAGTTTCTATTGACATTACGATTCATTTGAGGAAACTTGTTTCACTAATAAACACATATTTTTAGCAAAAACAGTTTTTGGTGTTTTTCTCAAAATGTTTCAAATGTGACTTAGGTACGATGTTGAATTGACCCCTTCAATTATAGAGTATAGCCAGAAAAAAATTAATATATGTTGCAATATTTTAGAATATAACCCCACGAAAAATTTTTATTTATAACAGACAATTTCAAATTGTATACTGGTAATTATATGTTGCTTTCCCACTTAACTGACTTTTTTTTAAAACCAGATTGTATGTACACTGCTGTTGATTCTTGAGGCTTTGCTTCACATGGTTCTTTCAGATATTTATTTAAGGAACAGTGACCTACTGGGATATCAGGTAACCTTTTGGGATTAAGACATCTTTAAACAAAAATTGATCTTAAAAAATAATCATACAACATAATTAGAAAACTTTGTTTTAGAAGTAAGATTAGCAGGCTATTCCATTTTTGGTATAAAAGTTTATACAGTATCTAATTAAAATCTAATTAATAATCGTGTACAAAAAATGCATCGAAAAAAAATTATATCTCAATAAATTAATGTTGCCTACTTTAGTAATGGAGATCATCTTGCAGACAGTAAAATCTTTCTTAAAAAATTATATGTCACACTAATGGTTATGTATTATCCCCGATCCAACAGTAAATACAAAACCAATTTGTATAAAACCAGTTTGTATGAATGAATTTTGTTGGAGTAGAAGTTAGTACAAACGTAATATTTTTAGACAGAGATTTGATCGAATGGGCAAGTTTTTTTGTTTTTTTAACAGCTGTCAATCCAATATCTAAATAAAAACTAGAAATAAAAGCAAAACTTATTGAAAGCATGCCATAAATTTTACTTTATAATTATTGAAATTTTATTTTTACTCAATTCACCAATGAATGAATTATTATAACATTGATCAATATCTTTTTTTTTAATTGAAAAATTTCGATTCAAACTAATCTCAGGTAACAAATTTTATACAAACTTCCGCACAAACGAAATTCCTTTTACAAATACAGTAACCATATCATCCTTGTGAAGAGTATTACCTTAATAAATGCTTGACATTCAACAGGTTCTGGTAGCATGTACCCTTATTGCTGCTTATGTTGTTTCCCTTTGGTTATTGGCAATAGAGAAACGCAGCATGTTACCTAGTATACCAACTAGGGGTCAAGGTGTAGTTCTTATCTTGTTCTGGGGTCTTCTTTTTATTCGAGAAAATCTCATGTTTATCTCCTGGAGCAGTCATGCCTGGTGGTGGAATTTAAAAAAGTAAGTCAAATTTTTCTTTTTAAAAATAAATCAATTTCTTTAGTCATTTTATAGGGGCACTTCATCTGCCAAACCAAACAAATTATCTAAAACTAATCAATTTCAATATAATTTTTTTATGGCATCTTTGCAATATAATAATCTTAATCTGGTACGGTACCTATTGGTTTTTGTGTTTTCATTGTAATGAATTGTAAAAATAATATTTTAAAATAATTTCAAATGAAAACAAATTTTATGCTGTGGCTATTCGGACCCGGGTATCAGAAGTGAGAGTTTGGGTTTATTAAAAAATAATAAAACTATTACTGTAGGGTTTGTAAGACAAAATTAGGTATCAAATGAAAGATAATTGGACTATATTTTTGTAAACTTACTTCTTCAGTTTAACTAAAATAAACTAACACAGAAATGCATAGCCGCTAATTTGGACCTGGGTCCCTTTAGACTAAATGCTATTCAGATGTCACTTGTAGTAGTTTATTTTAGTTAAACTGAAGAAGTAATTTACAAATATATAGTCCATTCAATTATCTTTTATTTGATACCTAATTTTGTCTTACAACCCAAAAATAATAATTTAAATATTTTTTTAATCCCAACCTCTCACTTCTGGGACCCGGGTCCGAATAGCCACTTTGAATTTTTAAAATAAAATTGTATTTCCTTAATACAGGTACGGAGTATATAATTTTGTTGGTTATGTTCACATTTTGTTTGTTTCTTTGTTTGGTGGGGTTGGTTTTTTTTTCAACATACTTATCCACTGATACTTGTATATTACAGCTCATCTGATGAACTAGAACTTGGCTTATTTGTTCTTAGATATGTTCTTATCCTCATTCTTCTTGTCCTGGGTTTCGTTGGACCAGCGATCCAGAGATCTCCCTACAGACCCATTACGGATCAAGAGGTAGTTAAAAAAGTTGATAATGAGGAACTGCTCATTGTGGCTCAGCTTTAATTTTGTATTATTCCTCACTTTGGCAACGAATTCTGTTAATGATTTCCCGGGGCTTATGATATTTATTGAAGCTAATTATTATTACCATGTATTACAATGTTAGTTGTCATTTTCAATTTAATTGCAAGTGCTATATTTTTAAAAATTAATTTTATAAACCATTTATCAATCAAATGGGGCAAAAAATTCAGCAATAAATATTAAAAAATATTTATAAATAGTCTGGCAATAAAAGTTTTTGTTAATATCATTGCTTCTCCTCATGCCAAGAATTAAAAGTATGTGTATTTACTTACACTATCTATCTATTAACAAAAGTATTATCGACTTAACTTTCTCTTGAAAGACTGGCAACGAAAGACAGAACACATCAGCCTGGCGTAATGTTCTCGTGAAAATGAAGATGATGTTGCCATATGTTTGGCCTAAAGGCAGTCCATTGCTTCAATTAACAGTTGGAATTTGCCTGGTCTTGCTAGGTGTTGGGAGAGCTGTTAATGTGTTTGTTCCTGTATACAGCAAATTAATAGGTAATCTAATTTTATACTTCTCAGGGGATTTTCATATTGGATGGTATATTAACATAAATGAAAGATCAATCTATGTCCATTTCTTGAATAAGAAGCTTTGGTGTTTTTTTAAGATTTAGAAATAAACATAATCTCAGTTTCCCAAGAGCACTTAAGATTATTTCAGTTGTCACAATTGTTTTCCAACTATTATATGGTCTACTACAGTTAAGCCCGGCTCAAACGCAATTCAAGTGTAACATGGTTGTTGCATGGCTCCTGAAACTTTGCATGATCATTCACAAAAAAAAAATAAATCCATTTAATTTAGTCCAATATCAACACTATATAGCTTACTAAAAACTTTAGGCAGATGATTATTATATTGTTTTTCCAGTGAACAGCATGACCTACGACCAAAAATCTACAGGACAAACCTTGGAGTTTAGATGGGATTATATTCTTATTTTCATCACTTTGACATTTCTGAAAGGCGGAGGCACAGGTAAGATTATTATTTCTATTCACTTCGAAAAGTAATTATGGACTGAAAAAGTCTAGAAAGTAAGTACCAAAAAAGTTAAATGAGAGATAATCTGTTGAAAAAGAACAATCGCTTTCAAGCAGTCAACACCATTATCTTTTTTGTTAACTTAATAATTAAATATAAAAAAAATGTTAAAATGTAATAAAAAAACAATCTATTTAATGGATACCAGTACCATAGTTTAAGTAGAAGAGCAGAGCTTAACTTTTCATAGTTGCAATGGATCAGACAGAATTTTAGACTAGGTAATAGAAATATTGATGAAACTAGCCATAGCCTAATGCAATACGTGAACTTCCTACCTACTAAAATACTTGACAAAACATGCACTCAAAGAATCCCAATTATTGCCCCCCTCTCTCTTTTTCCATGTTCATAACCGCACACGATTTTCATGCCCCGAACTATTAATATTCTAATATCACGCTCCCTTTTATATTGCAGATTTCTAACACCATATTTAAATTGAGACTATTTCTGTAAAACAAAAGAAAATATTATGCACCTACCACTCTTGCTGTATTTTTTAAGAATTTCATTTAGCGCAGTTTATTATAAATTTTATTTTGAGAAATCGGGGACATCTGGTAGCATTAGGAACATTGTTACATAGAGAATTGTGTATGTTGATAAGACACCTGCTGTTGGATGATTAAAAAAAAACTATAACTATTTCTTATTCCATTGGTATTACCATACCAGATTTTATATAAACTGTTATTTCTAGCAATATAGAATTTTAAAATGTTTTTTTTATAATCTCCTGATGTAATCTCTTTCCTAATAATTTCTACATATTTTTTAATGGCTAGGAACTTAACACAAACTAAACATCCTTCACTTGAAGTACTATTTGAAGAAAGATGTTACCGGTATTATATAAAAACTAAACAAATTTTGGATGATACATCACACTCTCTTCATCACAGATACTTAGGATCACCCTGTTCGGGACGAATTCTTTCTCTCAGGGCAAGGACTGAAAGATATAAAAATTCTTTTGTTCCCCAATCTGTATGAATTTACCAGCGTGCTCCCCCTGAAGTCACAAATCTTAATGAGAACTAATAAGTCCCTGATATGGCCATGAGAATTCACTGAATGGCTGTTTTTTTCACCAGTGAAATAATTTAATTTGTGTTCAAATTGTTTTATTTATGTGCTGAAAATGTACAATGCAATAAAAAAACATTTCCATTTGTTTGGATCAATAAAATAATCTTATCTTATCTCTAGGTACATCAGGGCTCCTGAACGACACAAGGGGTTTGTTATGGATCAGAGTGCAACAGTACACCACACGGGCCATTCAGATTAAATTATTCTCACACTTGCATAGGTGACCTCAGATATTCTTGGTGTTGCTCTAAACCCTAGTACTGTGATAACGGTTGATGAGTGGCCATTTTACCCCTTTCTGTGGTGTCACGCCGATATAATGGCCCACTAGTAACATTGCAATTAAAAATGCAAATGATTTATGATTTAATGTATATTGGTATGGATTAAGGGGAAGGCACTCTACAGAAATCAGTTGCTTTCCATTTCTATCTGGGTGTTAAAATGTCAGGGCTTATTTTGTGATTAATATATATGGCAGTGAAATTTGCTCATTTTTTTTGACTGCCCCTATGTCTAATGCTTGAGAGGGTCCCCCTCTAGATTACATAATCAACACAGACTTTCTTTATTGGAATTATTTATTATTATTATTAGTGGTCTTATATAGCGCAGTACAGGGCTGGGCTTACCCCTCTGTAGATGAAAATATTAGCAAACATATCATGACATTAAAAAATAACATACATTTATTTAATTAAAAAACAGCTATATAACAAAACAAAAACAAATGTATATTGACACCACCAGAAAGAGAAAGATCGTTCACCATATGTTATAGTGCGTGCTCGGGGAACAGAAAGAATTTGCGTTTCTGCGGAGGAACAAGGAAAACAATGATTTCTGAAACATTCCGTGTGATTGTAATGACAGTGTTAGCTCTAGCCGATCCATGTCATTGTAATGACAGTGTTAGCTCTAGCGGATCCATGTCATTGTAATGACAGTGTTAGCTCTAGCGGATCCATGTCATTGTAATGACAGTGTTAGCTCTAGCGGATCAATGTGATTGTAATGACAGTGTTAGCTCTAGTGGATCCATGTGATTGTAATGACAGTGTTAGCTCTAGCGGATCCATGTCATTGTAATGACAGTGTTAGCTCTAGCGGATCCATGTCATTGTAATGACAGTGTTAGCTCTAGCGGATCCATGTCATTGTAATGACAGTGTTAGCTCTAGTGGATCCATGTGATTGTAATGACAGTGTTAGCTCTAGCGGATCCATGTCATTGTAATGACAGTGTTAGCTCTAGTAGATCCATGTGATTATAATGACAGTGTTAGCTCTAGTGGATCCATGTGATTGTAATGACAGTGTTAGCTCTAGTAGATCCATGTGATTATAATGACAGTGTTAGCTCTAGTAGATCCATGTGATTATAATGACAGTGTTAGCTCTAGTAGATCCATGTGATTATAATGACAGTGTTAGCTCTAGAAGATCCATGTGATTATAATGACAGTGTTAGCTCTAGTAGATCCATGTGATTATAATGACAGTGTTAGCTCTAGAAGATCCATGTGATTATAATGACAGTGTTAGCTCTAGTAGATCCATGTGATTGTAATGACAGTGTTAGCTCTAGTAGATCCATGTGATTATAATGACAGTGTTAGCTCTAGTAGATCCATGTGATTATAATGACAGTGTTAGCTCTAGTAGATCCATGTGATTGTAATGACAGTGTTAGCTCTAGTAGATCCATGTGATTATAATGACAGTGTTAGCTCTAGTAGATCCATGTGATTGCAATGACAGTGTTAGCTCTAGTAGATCGATGTGATTATAATGACAGTGTTAGCTCTAGTAGATCCATGTGATTGTAATGACAGTGTTAGCTCTAGTAGATCCATGTGATTATAATGACAGTGTTAGCTCTAGTAGATCCATGTGATTATAATGACAGTGTTAGCTCTAGTGGATCCATGTGATTGTATTGACAGTGTTAGCTCTAGCAGATCCATGTGATTGTAATGACAGTGTTAGCTCTAGTTGATCCATGTGATTATAATGACAGTGTTAGCTCTAGTAGATCCATGTGATTGTAATGACAGTGTTAGCTCTAGTAGATCCATGTGATTATAATGACAGTTTTAGCTCTAGTAGATCCATGTGATTATAATGACAGTGTTAGCTCTAGTAGATCCATGTGATTATAATGACAGTGTTAGCTCTAGTAGATCCATGTGATTATAATGACAGTGTTAGCTCTAGTAGATCCATGTGATTATAATGACAGTGTTAGCTCTAGTAGATCCATGTGATTATAATGACAGTGTTAGCTCTAGTAGATCCATGTGATTATAATGACAGTGTTAGCTCTAGTAGATCCATGTGATTATAATGACAGTGTTAGCTCTAGTAGATCCATGTGATTATAATGACAGTGTTAGCTCTAGTAGATCCATGTGATTATAATGACAGTGTTAGCTCTAGTAGATCCATGTGATTATAATGACAGTGTTAGCTCTAGTAGATCCATGTGATTATAATGACAGTGTTAGCTCTAGTAGATCCATGTGATTATAATGACAGTGTTAGCTCTAGTAGATCCATGTGATTATAATGACAGTGTTAGCTCTAGTAGATCCATGTGATTATAATGACAGTGTTAGCTCTAGTAGATCCATGTGATTATAATGACAGTGTTAGCTCTAGTAGATCCATGTGATTATAATGACAGTGTTAGCTCTAGTAGATCCATGTGATTATAATGACAGTGTTAGCTCTAGTAGATCCATGTGATTATAATGACAGTGTTAGCTCTAGTAGATCCATGTGATTATAATGACAGTGTTAGCTCTAGTAGATCCATGTGATTATAATGACAGTGTTAGCTCTAGTAGATCCATGTGATTATAATGACAGTGTTAGCTCTAGTAGATCCATGTGATTATAATGACAGTGTTAGCTCTAGTAGATCCATGTGATTATAATGACAGTGTTAGCTCTAGTAGATCCATGTGATTATAATGACAGTGTTAGCTCTAGTAGATCCATGTGATTATAATGACAGTGTTAGCTCTAGTAGATCCATGTGATTATAATGACAGTGTTAGCTCTAGTAGATCCATGTGATTATAATGACAGTGTTAGCTCTAGTAGATCCATGTGATTATAATGACAGTGTTAGCTCTAGTAGATCCATGTGATTATAATGACAGTGTTAGCTCTAGTAGATCCATGTGATTATAATGACAGTGTTAGCTCTAGTAGATCCATGTGATTATAATGACAGTGTTAGCTCTAGTAGATCCATGTGATTATAATGACAGTGTTAGCTC
Organism: Lymnaea stagnalis; assembly: GCA_964033795.1. Lineage (NCBI taxonomy): Eukaryota > Metazoa > Mollusca > Gastropoda > Lymnaeidae > Lymnaea > Lymnaea stagnalis. The sequence goes on from CAXITT010000064.1 coordinate 1,043,182, forward strand.
TAGTAGATCCATGTGATTATAATGACAGTGTTAGCTCTAGTAGATCCATGTGATTATAATGACAGTGTTAGCTCTAGTAGATCCATGTGATTATAATGACAGTGTTAGCTCTAGTAGATCCATGTGATTATAATGACAGTGTTAGCTCTAGTAGATCCATGTGATTATAATGACAGTGTTAGCTCTAGTAGATCCATGTGATTATAATGACAGTGTTAGCTCTAGTAGATCCATGTGATTATAATGACAGTGTTAGCTCTAGTAGATCCATGTGATTATAATGACAGTGTTAGCTCTAGTAGATCCATGTGATTATAATGACAGTGTTAGCTCTAGTAGATCCATGTGATTATAATGACAGTGTTAGCTCTAGTAGATCCATGTGATTGTAATGACAGTGTTAGCTCTAGTAGATCCATGTGATTGTAATGACAGTGTTAGCTCTAGTGGATCCATGTGATTATAATGACAGTGTTAGCTCTAGTAGATCCATGTGATTGTAATGACAGTGTTAGCTCTAGTAGATCCATGTGATTGTAATGACAGTGTTAGCTCTAGTAGATCCATGTGATTGTAATGACAGTGTTAGCTCTAGTGGATCCATGTGATTATAATGACAGTGTTAGCTCTAGTAGATCCATGTGATTATAATGACAGTGTTAGCTCTAGTAGATCCATGTGATTATAATGACAGTGTTAGCTCTAGTAGATCCATGTGATTGTAATGACAGTGTTAGCTCTAGTAGATCCATGTGATTATAATGACAGTGTTAGCTCTAGTTGATCCATGTGATTGTAATGACAGTGTTAGCTCTAGCGGATCCATGTCATTGTAATGACAGTGTTAGCTCTAGCGGATCCATGTGATTATAATGACAGTGTTAGCTCTAGCGGATCCATGTGATTGTAATGACAGTGTTAGCTCTAGCCGATCCATGTCATTGTAATGACAGTGTTAGCTCTAGTAGATCCATGTCATTGTAATGACAGTGTTAGCTCTAGTAGATCCATGTGATTATAATGACAGTGTTAGCTCTAGTAGATCCATGTGATTGTAATGACAGTGTTAGCTCTAGTAGATCCATGTGATTATAATGACAGTGTTAGCTCTAG
>CAXITT010000064.1:1049640-1063524 GCA_964033795.1 Lymnaea stagnalis
ATTGTAATGACAGTGTTAGCTCTAGTAGATCCATGTGATTGTAATGACAGTGTTAGCTCTAGTAGATCCATGTGATTATAATGACAGTGTTAGCTCTAGTAGATCCATGTGATTGTAATGACAGTGTTAGCTCTAGTAGATCCATGTGATTGTAATGACAGTGTTAGCTCTAGTAGATCCATGTGATTGTAATGACAGTGTTAGCTCTAGTAGATCCATGTGATTATAATGACAGTGTTAGCTCTAGTGGATCCATGTCATTGTAATGACAGTGTTAGCTCTAGTAGATCCATGTGATTATAATGACAGTGTTAGCTCTAGTGGATCCATGTCATTGTAATGACAGTGTTAGCTCTAGTAGATCCATGTGATTGTAATAACAGTGTTAGCTCTAGTAGATCCATGTGATTATAATGACAGTGTTAGCTCTAGTAGATCCATGTGATTGTAATGACAGTGTTAGCTCTAGTAGATCCATGTCATTGTAATGACAGTGTTAGCTCTAGTAGATCCATGTGATTATAATGACAGTGTTAGCTCTAGTAGATCCATGTGATTATAATGACAGTGTTAGCTCTAGTAGATCCATGTGATTGTAATGACAGTGTTAGCTCTAGTAGATCCATGTCATTGTAATGACAGTGTTAGCTCTAGTAGATCCATGTGATTGTAATGACAGTGTTAGCTCTAGTAGATCCATGTGATTGTAATGACAGTGTTATCTCTAGTAGATCCATGTGATTATAATGACAGTGTTAGCTCTAGTAGATCCATGTGATTATAATGACAGTGTTAGCTCTAGTGGATCCATGTGATTATAATGACAGTGTTAGCTCTAGTAGATCCATGTGATTATAATGACAGTGTTAGCTCTAGTAGATCCATGTGATTATAATGACAGTGTTAGCTCTAGTAGATCCATGTGATTATAATGACAGTGTTAGCTCTAGTAGATCCATGTGATTATAATGACAGTGTTAGCTCTAGTAGATCCATGTGATTATAATGACAGTGTTAGCTCTAGTAGATCCATGTGATTATAATGACAGTGTTAGCTCTAGTAGATCCATGTGATTATAATGACAGTGTTAGCTCTAGTAGATCCATGTGATTATAATGACAGTGTTAGCTCTAGTAGATCCATGTGATTATAATGACAGTGTTAGCTCTAGTAGATCCATGTGATTATAATGACAGTGTTAGCTCTAGTAGATCCATGTGATTATAATGACAGTGTTAGCTCTAGTAGATCCATGTGATTATAATGACAGTGTTAGCTCTAGTAGATCCATGTGATTATAATGACAGTGTTAGCTCTAGTAGATCCATGTGATTATAATGACAGTGTTAGCTCTAGTAGATCCATGTGATTATAATGACAGTGTTAGCTCTAGTAGATCCATGTGATTATAATGACAGTGTTAGCTCTAGTAGATCCATGTGATTATAATGACAGTGTTAGCTCTAGTAGATCCATGTGATTATAATGACAGTGTTAGCTCTAGTAGATCCATGTGATTATAATGACAGTGTTAGCTCTAGTAGATCCATGTGATTATAATGACAGTGTTAGCTCTAGTAGATCCATGTGATTATAATGACAGTGTTAGCTCTAGTAGATCCATGTGATTATAATGACAGTGTTAGCTCTAGTAGATCCATGTGATTATAATGACAGTGTTAGCTCTAGTAGATCCATGTGATTGTAATGACAGTGTTAGCTCTAGTGGATCCATGTCATTGTAATGACAGTGTTAGCTCTAGTAGATCCATGTGATTGTAATGACAGTGTTAGCTCTAGTAGATCCATGTGATTGTAATGACAGTGTTAGCTCTAGTAGATCCATGTGATTATAATGACAGTGTTAGCTCTAGTGGATCCATGTGATTGTAATGACAGTGTTAGCTCTAGTAGATCCATGTGATTATAATGACAGTGTTAGCTCTAGTGGATCCATGTGATTGTAATGACAGTGTTAGCTCTAGCGGATCCATGTCATTGTAATGACAGTGTTAGCTCTAGCGGATCCATGTGATTATAATGACAGTGTTAGCTCTAGCGGATCCATGTCATTGTAATGACAGTGTTAGCTCTAGCGGATCCATGTCATTGTAATGACAGTGTTAGCTCTAGTAGATCCATGTGATTGTAATGACAGTGTTAGCTCTAGCGGATCCATGTGATTGTAATGACAGTGTTAGCTCTAGCGGATCCATGTGATTGTAATGACAGTGTTAGCTCTAGTGGATCCATGTCATTGTAATGATAGTGTTAGCTCTAGCGGATCCATGTCATTGTAATGACAGTGTTAGCTCTAGCGGATCCATGTGATTGTAATGACAGTGTTAGCTCTAGTGGATCCATGTCATTGTAATGAAAGTGTTAGCTTTAGCAGATCCATGTGATTGTTAAGACAGTATTAGGTCTAGCGGATTGCAATTTTAGCCCTCAGCTTAGACGTATTGTTACTGATAAATTCATTTGGGTAAGGGTGGAGATTTAAAAGAAAAGACAAAAGATTGGTTTCTAAAGACTTACCCTAATAAATATTAAAGACATTTATGTTTGTTATTGTTATTGTTTTGGAGTATTAATTACTTGTACCGGTAATAAGTAATGGATTGAATGACTTTAATTGAAAAGGAATTTTTTAAACTCATTTTATGTTTTCATTTTTGTGATAGAAATTTGAAGGTAGTGATGAAACAAAATTCACCAAAATTACATTTTACAAGGTCAAGATTAGTAACATACATCATATAAAAATAAAATTCTTTTCATACCTTCCCATAAGTTACCTTGTCCAATGTACTTTTAATGTTAGGGTCTCTGAATTCATTTAGACCCGGTACCAGTTTGGGATTTTGTCATTTTTGATAAGCATATAAAAATGTTTTGACACTACAGAAAAATGCACTTGGCAACTCTAGGGTTAACGGGTAATTAATTTTCTAATGGTAAAAATTGGAAACTTTAAAAAAAAAATATTCATTACAATATCCACTTAAAATTTTGCTATTAGTTTAATTGTGTGGTCTTACTCTTATGAAGTGTTTTCTGAGAAATTTAACATAGTTGATTGATACAGTTATAAATAGCGTGGGAGAAATGGCTCTGAAATATTAATTAATGGTCAAAGCCAATAATTTGTGTTGTTTACAGTCTTTCATTGCGATGGCACCTTGGTAGAAAGACTGGAGAGGTTCTGAGAGTAGTTGACAGGGGAACCAACAGCATCAATACTTTGTTGAGGTAAAGCTATATGACCTTAATATAAAACTATGTAATAAAAAAAGGTTACACAGTTATCAAGAATCTCAGACTGATTTTCTGAGGGACCTGGAAAGGTTTTGTTGAATGGGGGGTGTGATAACTCCAGACTTAAGCATCAAAATAGGTCAAGTTATTTCTTTCTTTTTTTTTTTTTCTTTTTTTTTTCTTGTTACCGTAATTTAATTTTTTTATCAGGTTCAATGAAGTTAACTTTCCCTTATCAGTCTTTGCCTTTGCCTGTTTCATGGCTTTCCTTTCCAAAATCTCTTACAATCTTTATCGACAATAACTTATAACTGTAACAGACTTAGATGGGTGAATGCCAACATGAACAGTGTCTCCATTATTCTTTGGATGCGTTCATTATATACCGGGTACGGTGCCACAAACAATTTCCTGGACAACTTTTCCCATCTGCTGTCCTTTGTAATAACCTCTTACAACCTGAGCTTCATCAATAATAGGCATATTTAGCACACTGTACTTAGTCTATTAGTAAGCAATTCTTTAGAAATTAGAGCACCCCCTCATAATTTTCCTTGTAATGTGTGACGGTGCATTCAAAAGTTCATCAAGTTATTTTTTAGGGGCTTTTTTTTTTTTTTTATTACCCCATACCAGTACCTGAAAACTTTATAACATCTTTATTTGACTGCCATTTTCTTTATGGTTAAAACTAAACTAAGAAATTGCATCACATTTCTCCCCAATGATTTTTATAAATCACATGCTGTTAAATTTTGCAACCTGCTATTGTTACTGTAAATCTTCCAACTCAGCTGTTTCAAGAGGATTTGTTTAAAACTACTACCGTTGGTTGGTTAACCCTATGTGGACCCACATTTTAAGGTGACCATAGGTAAACAATTTTTTAATTCACATTTGAATGCACTGTCCAATATTAACATAATGTAGATAACAAAAAAATAGACATTTTACAACCACCATGCAGCTTACTATGACCTTTTTTTTTCAGTTACTTGGTTTTCCAGATTCTACCCACCATTGCAGATATCGTTATAGCCATCGTTTACTTTATTACGTTCTTCAACTATCTCTTTGGAATCATTGTTTTTATCAGCATGGCTTGTTATCTAGGTGAGTACAATTCAGCCTTACTGAAGTATGTAGCGGTATATTTTTAATTGGGAACATTTTTAACATTAACATGAACCTGCTGTCAATGACCAGGATGTAAATTGAAAGTCTGATGTCATTGCTGAAGCGGCTGTTGAGAAACATATTGCGGTGAAAGCCTTCAGATATTTCTTCATTTTACATAGGGTATTTGATTTCATGGGCCCTACATTTAGGAGCTGAGGGGCACCTTTTTTTTTTTTTTTTTTTTTTGTTTTACAAATACGACATTTTATCAGGTAATACTTTTTTAAGATATTTCTTCATTTTACATAGGGTATTTGATTTCATGGGCCCTACATTTAGGAGCTGAGGGGCACCTTTTTTTTTTTTTTTTGTCTTACAAATACGACATTTTATCAGGTAATACTTTTTTGCCGGATGTGTTTTCTGAGGTTGGGTCCCCTTCATTATATGGCCACAGAAAAAATTAAAGAGTCTAAAACTCCTTCTTTTCTTCTAGCCCCTTCATGGCTGATGTGTTGTACGATGGAAGAAAAAAACTTTGGGTTTCTTTATTTACTAGCTTATTATCTTGTCTTGACTTTTCTAACTTGAGAAAGCAAGTCAAACAATTTCATCAGATAAAGTTTTCCCTAATACTCGATTTCTGCATCATAGTACTGGTACTAAGCTAAAGTTTTGGAATGCACAACGTAGAAATTAAGAAATAGAAAAATAATATTTTGATTTACTGACATTACTATTTTTTTTCATTGGTACCGACCGGTACTTTCTTTAGCCAGTACAATTATTTTAAAATCTTACATACCGTACCGGTAGTAAATATATTAAATTTGAATCATTTTAAAAAGCAATATTTTTAAAGTTTAAATTGAATATTTTAAGTTTTTACAGCAACTGTTATAATATTATCATAGCTGCCACAATAATTGTAACTGAATGGAGGACCAAATACCGTCGTCAGATGAACCTGAAAGATAATGAAGCAAATGCCAAAGCTGTAGATTCTCTGCTTAATTTTGAGACTGTCAAGTATTACGAAGCTTCTGATTGGGAAACTGAGCGTTACCACAAGGCCATTTTGGAATACCAGGTCTGTAGGTGTTAACAGAAGTCAAAGTGGAGGAATGGAAACTTACTGAATTATGTTTATGTAAAATGTTCAATATGTATGAAAAAATTTCAGCACCCATAAAGTAAATCCAAAAGTCTGTTATTTCAGTTAAAGAAATTGATAATTATGTTTTGTTTGACTTGTTGTGTGACTCAAAATGCTTGCGATACTTAATCTTAAGTCTTGATTTGTCTGTCCAGGTAGCGGAATGGAAGTCCAATGCTTCGCTGAGTTTACTCAACTGTGCCCAGAACTTAATCAACACTATTGGCCTAGCTGCAGGATCTTTGTTATGTGCATGGGCAGTTGTTCATGGTATCAATAACCTTCACCTTACTGTTGGAGATTATGTTCTTTTTGGGACATATCTTGCACAGCTGTACGTGCCCCTAAATTGGTTGGGGACTTATTACAGGTATTCCTACAATGATTTTTTTTCAAATCATTTAATCTAATTTTCCACCCTGAAGCTACTTGAATTTTTTGTTACAATTATTTTGGACAGAAAATTACTTTTTAAACAGTTTCAACATGAAATACTGGAATAATTTTAATATATCACTCATTGCCTGGCCAAACTGTTGACTTAATTTTTCTAAATGCAAATGACATCAGTAATGAATCTATTTATTAATCAAGTACTGACAAGTCTATATTATGGTTAAATGACATAGAGATTGTTATATTTTCTTTGTACCGGTATAGAGAAATCTATACTTAGATTGATTTTGATATTTATATCGCGCTGGTATCGATGACACTTTAGCATGCTCACTGCGCTCTGGTTTTCCGAAATCTATTTAAACAAAAAAGTTTTTAAATGTTTCTTAAATGATTTTTCATCATTGTTCTATGTATCAAGATGTCTTTTTATAATTCGGAAGAAAGCAAGTGACCATACCATTTCAACACCTTTTTAACAACAAAAAAATCTTGTGTACTCTCATTTATTATGCACTTTGTTCATATAGATCTAACATAAATCTACTCATTCTCCACATAAAAATATGTTTATGGTACATTCTCAAGGATGATCCAGCAGTCATTTATTGACATGGAAAACATGTTTGAGCTTCTGGGAGAACAAATGGAGGTAAAGTTGATTATAACATTAAAATTGTAATAAATCTCATCCGGACCAATTTTTACTTTTAAAAATCAAACTGTAATCATTATAATGTTGGGGGGGAGGGAGGGTTTACTGTATTGCCTTGCTAACACTTTATAACCCCTTCCGTCGCAACATATTATTTACCATGTCCCTAACGATTGGGTGTGGCACACCCATACACTTATAATCGGGAAAAGTTTTTTTTGCGATTCCTGGCAGCTGGGTGGGTTACACCCATATTCTTTTATCACAGTAAAAAAAAAATTTTCTTTTTTGCTATGTTGCATGATTTAGTTGCTTGTAACCAAACTCCCTTCACGGATCACGTAGTTTCTCCCACGTTATGGTACATTAATGAAAAAGGATACAAACAGTCGCTTACTGCACCAACAGGGAAGGTGAGAAAGTAAAAGAAAACAAAGGACTAATGCGATCTCAATGAAAGCTTTTACTGGCTGCCTACTATACACAGGCGCTCTTCACCTCAACAGCATTTCAGTGGAAGTTTTATTCAGCCCTGTTGATGGAAATCCTCTCTTTAGGGCAGCATTTCTTCTTCTTCTTCTTTATTTTAAGGGCCCACGATCAATGAATTGATCATTCTGGCTCCTATGTTTCAGAGGGGTTTGTGATGTTACTGTCCATGGGTTTCAATGGGATACTTCACTGGTTGCAAGGGCGACTCAGCAGTGGTGTTATGAACTGGGGGTTGGAATACAGGAGGCAATAGACACAAATGTCTCGAGTGTAGCCGCCTCAACTGTTTTTGGAAGCTTGTTCCAGTCCCCTATTGTCTTTGGCAGGAATGAGGAGCTTCTGTACTTTGTTCTTGTTTTTACCAGCCGGAACTGTTTGTCGAAGTGAAGATATTCAAAAACTTCTGATTCATATTAGCTTTGACAACTAGAATACTAGACCAATCATTTCTGGCTCGTGACATCTTTGCTGCCATGAGATGTAAGAGAAGCATTCCTGAGAAATATGGTAATGAATTTTGTTACCAGAGAGAACATCACAGTAGGTGTGAGCGACTGGTTGGTTTCAGAGGTCGGATTTAATCAATATGCCAAGCAAGCCAGACAAATATGGAATAACAATCTTCTGGGCCTAGGAATCGTCTTCAAACTAATCCTCTTAAAGGCTGCAGATATTTCGACAAAAAAAATGCAGGTGCCCTGCCAGCAAAGAGAAATGTTGGAATATCCCCAGAGACTTTGATTTCTCTCACAATGGACTTCCATGGAAGTGGCTGCAATTTCAGAACAGACTATTATTTCATTCCCCTACAACTTGCAGAACCAATAGCCAAGAACAGACTCACCCTAGATGGAACAGTGAAACGGAACAAGATGTTCCTTCCCAAGGGGTTCGAGCAAAAGAAGGCTCTGCCAACAAATCAGTGGTTTTTCAGACTAGAAACAACCTTGTCAAATGCCAGAGCTCGAAGCAGAAAAATGTATTGCTCCTGTTCTTTTATGTAAAAACTTTGCAAGCTGAGCTGCAAAGCCCCTATTTTCCCATGTGACTGGTCTGCTTTGAAATGGTTTGTAAAGTTGAATAGATGTTATTATTGTTGGTACCCAATTATGTAGCACAGTACTCTGCTTGCATCGGCCTGAACATCCAAAAAGGAATAAGCAAAGTCCTTAAAATAAATACATCAAGCAACACACCTATAGCACTGGAAGGAACAAACCTTGAGAAGGTGGATAGCTTTACATACCTCGGCAGCATCATTGACATACAAGGAGGGACAGACGCCGACATAAGAGTGAGAGTTGGTAAGGCAAGAGCGGCATTTAACCAGCTAAAAAAAGGTCTGGAGCTGCAGCAACTTGACCCTCCAGACCAAGGTCAAGGTATTCAACACCACAGTGAAACCTGTCTTGCTATATGGGGCAGAAACATGGCGAACAACAGCAGCTGGTTCAAAAAAGCTACAGACCTTTATCAACTCATGTCATTTTACGAATCCGCTGGCCCACCGTCATCACCAACGAGGATCTCTGGCGGCGCACACAACAAGAACCAGTGGAAGAGTTAATCTGCCAGCGCAGATGGAGATGGATTGGCCACACCCTCAGAAAGCCTGCATCAAGTATCACGAGACAAGCCCTGACTTGGAACCCCCAGGGTAAGAGAAAAAGAGGTCGACCCAAAACAACTTGGAGAAGGGAACTGGAGGCAGACATCAAAAAGAGTGGGCACAACTGGGGACAGTTGGAGAGACTTGCCCAAGACCGGGATGCCTGGAGAGCCTTTGTTTGTGGCCTATGCCCCAGATGGGACGACAGGCGATGATGATGATGATGACCCCAATACCCAAAGCCATTTAAAATATTTGTTTTCAAAATGTAAAATCTATTTTATGGATAACACAGACTCAAATAATTAACAAACAAAAACCAATAAAAAATTTCACAAGCCAGTTTAGAAGCTTTTTTTTTTCTGTTAAATTATGCATGGGTGTGTTACACCCAGTTGCTACGGACTGTATGAAAAAAGTTTAGGCCCCAAAAAATAAATCACTTTTGCATACTTTCTACAATTGCATCCACCAAGGTGTTCATTTCTATTACCTTGTGGATTAGGTAGAGTATGGGAAAGATTATTAACAGGAGACTCAAGATATCAGCAAACAAAGTCTGTCTCTGGGTGTATTATACCAGTTGAGACGGAAAGGGTTAAACCTATTAAATTTCAAATAAAATTATGATATAGCTCTGTGTAAAAAAATATCACTTTTGAACAAAGAAAATTTATTACTGTATAATCATTTTATAATTTTTTGCTATGTTGTAGGTCAAAGATGTTCCAAATGCTAAAGATCTAGAGCTGCGAGGAGCAGAAATTCAATTTAAAAATGTTTCTTTCAATTATGAACCGACGTGAGTTTTGATGCTCTTTTACAAACCAAGCTTTACTTTAATTTATTTCTTTGCATCTTAACCATTATAAGTAACTGTGACCGTTTCTGTCAGAGAATGTTTACTTGTGTAAGCAATTAATATCACATCTTTAACAAAAGCTGGATGGACTTGGAAAAAAGCGATAAATGCACTATGTTAATGGGTCTGCCTTACATGATGGTAAATGATTTGTATGATAGTTCTATCTTATAAAATGCACTAATATATAGATATGTATACTTAACGCTGAATGCCTCAAAGTTTCACCACCTATCACTGAAATGAAGTAGGAAAAAGTGTAAACTGAATTGTTTAATGCCATACCTGGGCAGTTTGCCGGTCAAGCAATACTGACAATGAATATAATTATAAAATATGAATCTAGGTCTAGAGGGGTTTGAACAAAGTCACCCTACTACACTCCACCTTTTGCTTCATCTATTCATTAATTTGATTGTTAAATTATTTCCAGAAAATCTATTTTGAAGAATATTTCCTTCACTGTACCAGCTGGGCAAACATTTGCTCTGGTGAGTTCATGTAATTGTCTTATAATTTTAAGGGGAACAGGATATGGTTATTTTAACTCTGCTTCATAACACCGATTCATAATAAATAAAAGACCTATGATGTAGGATTTATTTCACAATTTCATGAACCATGTTCCTTAAATTATCTATTACTTAACTCTTCATTGCCTGGTATCTAACAATTTGTCATCAAATTTATTAATACCGGTAGATAAATATGAACATCGTCTCAAGTACCAGTTAAAAAAAAATCTTCAAATTTGGAGTGAAAAAATTCTTTGACTTTCCTGTCATCATATAACCATTTTTTTCTGCATTTTCTAATTTCATTTTCTTAAACCCAAGCTCATTTAAATTTTTAAAACTTATTTTAATCTTTCTTTTTTTCCCTGGTAGGTGGGTCACACTGGTTGTGGAAAGAGCACAATAGTTCGACTACTTTTTCGTTTTTATGACATCCACTCAGGATGTATCAAAATAGATGGTCAGGATATATCACAGGTTGGTGGAATGTGTTTTTGCATCATTAATTGTATGTGATTAATTTTAGGAATTGATCCTTTACATTTGTTTGTGAAATTAGCCTCGACTGTTCAAGAAATGATGGTGGGAATAGTTTAAGTTATGGTCTCCCTTAAATGAAATATTACCACGTATTCTATTACTATTATGGAAATTTTATGTTTCTTGGAGAATAATTGCATAATCAATTACAAATAATTTACATGTAAAGAGTTTGGTCTGACCATTAGTCAAAAGAAAACAAATTTTGTTACACAAGAAACAGTTCCCTCCAAACATATCTATGGTATTGAGGGCTATAGTCTGTCAGTAATTTAGATTTTCACATACCTTGGATCCAATATCTCTAGCTCACTCTCTATTGACAAAGAGGTGAAAATCAAGATTGCAAAAGCAGCAGCAGCAACTATGGCTAAATTTAATTAGTGAGTGTGGAATAATTCTAAACTCAATGAAAGCACAAATCTAAGCGTCTATCAAGCATGTGCTCCCCTATATATCAGTGACGTATGGAACACATATGGCAGTCATGAGAGGAAACTCAACAGCTTCCACCAGAAACATCTCCATTTGATAGCAGAACAAAGTGCCTAACATAGAGGTTTTGAAACATGTCAAAATGTGTAGCATCTTCTCTGCTCTTAGCATGCGGTGCCTTCGCTGGTTAGGTCATGAAAGCGAAGGGAGGAAGGCCATATTCCAACGAATGTGCTGTATGGAGAGTTGGCAGAGGGGGCAAGAATTTTGGACGGCTGCTGCTGCGATATAAGTATGTTTGCAAAAGGAATATAATGGAAGCCAACATAGAGATAGATGAATTGGAGATAATCGCTGAGTACCATTCCAGCTAGCGAAAACGGGCTGAACATGTGCGAAACAAAGCCCTTGCAACAAAAAGAGTATTACGGAAGGCCAAATTTACTCAGGTGTCAAGGTTCTTCTGTGAGAAGTGCAACCGAGATTGGAATTTCAGGATCTACCTCGTAAGCCATTTGATGAAGTGTCAATAGCTATACCATTTTCTTGCTAAAGGATGCCATATATATATATTTTTTTTTTACCAGCATAGTGTAGTTTTTTTTTATTAGTTTTTTTATGTCATTTTTTTTAATGCCCATTAAGAACATTATAGAAAATTCATTGCCTTAAAGTTGTAGTGTTCATATAATGTCTTTTCTAATTAAAGACAGATTACAAAATATGAAGTAGCGTTTTTTTTAAATAAAGTTAATTTACTAGAGTCAGCTGGTTTTGTTTCAGATTACTTTTTTTATCTTACACAATGGGCACCTCAGCTCTTTAATGGTATTAATAATTAAGGGAGAAAAAATTCATATGGTAAATTTATACTTTATATTGCTTCCATTAGTTTATTATTATTTTATTTTTGTGTTGTTCTTCAGTCAGGAGTCAACCATGACTACTTTAATAATCAGATTTGTGTTAGTTCTGTCTGTGGGTGCTCAGATGGCTAATGAGGCTGATTCAGGCACGAAATTTTATTGTGCAGTAGGTGCAGGGGAATGATGGGGCATCTCTGGGAGCAGAGTCAGACCGGGCCTTCCTGGCATGTCTCTTGCATTCTGCAGCCGCTGTTCTACCAAATTCATGTTGCATGGAGCTCCTGTGAAAAGTGGAACGCCACGATGTTCGATCCTTTGCTTTTTTTTCTCCGTGTCAGAGTTTATGTTGAACGCTTTCAGTGAGGTTTTTAGGTTGTCTAAAACATTTCTTCTGCCCGCCAGCAGACAGCTTTCCTTGTTTGAGATCACCATAGAAAATTCTCACATGTCCTGCCGAGCAAAGCTGAGACTTCATTAAGATGGTAAAGATGCTGGGCAGACCTGCCTGTGTGAGCAGCTCAGTGTCTGGGACTCTGTCCTGCTTTTTAATGTTGAGGATTTTTCTGTCTTGTATGAAAGTGATTCAGCATTCTTGCATGGCGTTGGTATACCGTCCACATTTCACAGGCATAGAGAAGCGTAGGGAGAACAGCCGTCTGATATACTTTCAATTTAGTTTGAGTGCTGATGCCTCTCCTGGTCCATATGTTCTTGGTCAATTTTCCATAGATTGCACTGGCTCTCGCAATACGGAGGTTAACTTCATCATCGATTGTTGTGCTTCAGGACAGTGTGCTACTAAGATAAGAAAGGCTATTCACAATATACTTGGATGTTGACCTCAACATAAGGTCTTCGAGGAGCTGGTTGGTATAGGACCTCAGTCTTTTTTGTGTTAATGGTGAGCCCGAATTTGTGCAAGCATTAGAAAAGTTTGTGACGCAGTGTTGCATATCCTCTTCTGATACAGTATTCAGGGTAAAGACCGACCGAATTTCAGCTTCGGTTTCGGCGCCGAAAGTGGCCATTTTATCACTTTCGGCCAAGTTTCGGTTTCGGCCGAAACTGAAAAGTTAACTTTCGGCTTAATTTCGGTTTCGGTCGAAAGAGAAAAGTTAACTTTCGGTTTAATACTCAGCGAAAGCGATATTTAACAACAAACTAAGGGACATTTAAGAACAAACTAAACGATCTTTAAAACAAACTAAGCGATCTTTAAGAACAATCTAAGGGATCTTTAATAACAAACTAGACGATCTCATATTACAAACTAAACGATTTTTAAGACCGAACTAAATGATCTTTAAGAACAAAACAAATGATCTTTAATAGTAAACTAAATGATTTATAAGAATAAATTAAGCGATCTTTAACAGAAAACTAAATGTTCTTTAGGAACAAACTAAACGATCTTTAAGAACAAACTAATCGATCTTAAACTAATCGATCTTAATGAACAAAATTAATTATCTTTAAGAACAAACTAAGCAATCTTTATGAAAAAACTAAGCGATCTTTACAACAAACTAAACTATCTTTAACAACAAACTAAGCGATCTTTATGAACAAACTAAAAGATCTTCAACAAAAAACTAAGCGATCTTTAAGAACAAACTAAGCGATCTTTATGAACAAACTCACCGATCTTTAAGAACAAACTAACCGATCAATAACAACCAACTAAACGATCTTTAAAAACAAATTAAGAAATCCTTTAGAACCACATTTTTTAGAGACCCTGTTTAAAAAAATAATATTTTGCGCTAATTTCCCCTCCTCCGCCCCCCAATTTTGGCCAAATTTTCCCCTACCATACTAATTTAAAAAAAAAAAATTGTAAAGCAACTTAAATTACTTTGATATTAAAATGGTAAAATCCAAAGTATTCATTAGATCAAGTGTCTCAAACTCAAATCATGGGGGGAGGGGGGCACAGGAGGTAGTGTCTGAATGAGAGTGGGCCGCATCAAGTAATCCACA
>CAXITT010000064.1:1074913-1104059 GCA_964033795.1 Lymnaea stagnalis
TCCTTGTAAAAATGTCTGGTGTGGGTGGATGAATATACCTATGGTGTTGTTTTGCTTATATGTTGTTTTTATTTCATTTATGTATTTTATTTTAATATTATGATTATGCCTCTTTGCTATATATGTACAGCGCGGTGAGCCCAGCCCTAGGCCGGGGTACCGCGCTATATAAGACCACTTATTATTATTATTATTATTATTCCTGGAGCTGGCTAATGGAATATCTCTGTTGTTTTTTCCGAATTGATGGTGAGGCCGTAATTATCGCAGGCTATCAAGTATTTGCTGCATTTTCATCAGGGCACATTCATTAGCAAAAATGAGTTTATTTAACTTTCGTAATGGGTTACAGTCTCATAAGAAAATATCCCTCCACCTGTCCTGTATCTTATAGGAATTCCTTCTTTATTGTTAAGAAAAGCATCCATCAGCATTGCTGAGAATGCCATACTAAAAAGTTTTAGAGCTAGAATAAAAACAGCTTTGTTTTACGTCATAAGTTACAGGAAAAGCCACAGATCTATCTCCGAAATCCACCACACTGACCATAATACCACCATGGAGTTGGCGAACTATTATAATAAATTTACTCGGGCAGCCTAACTTCTCCACTATCGTCCACAGGCCATTTCTGACTGAATCAAATGCCTTGGTCGGATCAACAAAGGTGATGAATAGACCGTGTGTTGCCGGTCGGATCAACAAAGGTGATGAATAGACCGTGTGTTGTTCTTGGCATTTTACCTGGAGCTGGCGTAATTTAGTAATATTCGGGGTGTAACCTGACCAACCCCCTTTGACATATAACCAACGTCGGTATACTTCCACCCACGCTCATTTCCTAAAACAACCGACGGACTGCTCAGTAAAACTGGCCCAGAGAAACAACTGTAAAAATATATAAGATACCTAACGCTGCTGGCTGCTGTAGAAAAGGCAGAAGATAGCCAGAAGTGGCCTTAAAAAAAATAAAAAATAAAAAAAAAATGTTGTTTTTCTGCATTATAACAGGACACCTCAAAAAAAGGTGACAGAGAAAATTTAGTTTTGGTATTAGATAATAGACATTATTGTTAAAATATGACATTTTTTGTAGGCCAACATCGGAGGTCATTTACGACTATTCATTACATTATTTTCAAGCCTAAACATATCTTGTTCCACTATTTTTTTACTTTACGTGGTTTGTACGCAGTCACTTATATGTTATCTTTCATTACACCGTTTCTTCTTCTTCTCCTATATCTTAAGGGCCCACGATCAATTTATTGAATCATTTTGGCTCCTATCATGGGCGCCCGCAGAAAACTTTCTAGGGGGGGGGGGGTTAAAAAAATTCGTTTAACTTTCCAGGGGGGGGGGGCAAAAATTTTTTTGGTATTTTTTTAATATTGTTTTATTTTACTGTAGCGTATTTGTATGGTGAACGAACGGACAGGACATCAGCTTAGTTACTTTCTCTTTATTTTCTCTTTACTTGAATAAAAAAAAAATCTATTTTTGTCTACATTTTTTATCCAATCAATCCAGGGGGGGCAAGTGCCCCCCCCATTTGCCCCTACCTGCGGGCGCCCATGGCTCCTATGCGTGTAGATGGGATTTGCAATGTTTCTGTGCCTGGTGTTGATGAGGAAATTTCGCTGATGATTTCCAGTGCCACTATGTGAGGGGTTTGAAGGCTTGAGGCAATAGACACAAATGTGTCTAGTGTTGTCGCCTCAACTGTTCATTTTGAAAGCTTATTCCAGTCACTGATCGTCTTGGGCAGGAATGAGCAGCTCCTATACTGGCTTCTTGCTGGTATGAGCCTGAATTACCTGTCATGGCCTCGTCTCTGTATATGGGGGAGAAGGACGAGTTTCTGTTTAATACTGGAACAGTGGACCAGCCCATTATTTATCTTGTACATCATGGAGACTCTGGATTGTCGTCGTCGTTCCTCCAATGGTGACCAGGCTAGTGTTTCCAGCATGCTGTCAACACTAAAGGTATTCCTGTAGCGGTTTAGGACAAAGGGTGCTGCTCGTCGCTGGACCGCCTCCAACCTGTCAATGCTCTTCTGGGTAAATGGGTCCCAGACTGAAGATGCATAATCTAAAACCGGACGGAAAAAGGCTTTATATGCTCTTTCTTTCACACAGAAGTTGCCAATCTTTAGATTTCGCCTTAAGAACCCCCAGGGTCTTGTTTGCTTGGTTACATACGTTGTTAATATGCTCGTCCCAGCGGACCTCTCTTTGAATGGTAACACCCAGGTACTTTACGGAGGAAACTGGCTCAAGTATATGGCCGTGCAGTTCGTTTTGGTAGTGTAGAGGAGTACAACTTATAGAGACTGATAGTGTCTGGCACTTGGCAGGGTGAAATTCCATGTCCCAGCTCATCTCCCACCCAGCTAACAGATTGAGATCCTGTTGTAGCTGGTCCTGGTCATATCTGTTGGCGTTTGGTTGACTGGCCTATATTAATTCCCCCCCCCCCAACCCCAACCAAACAAAAAAAATCTAACAGCTTTAAAAATTTTAAAAAGTTTTTTTTTTTTTTTTTTTTTTTTTTTTTTATTTTTTTTTTGTTCCCTGACAAAGGCTTTTTGGCGTCAAGGTCGGTGCTTATTTTGTCTTCTTTCATGTTTTCACCAGGCCTGTGTTTTGCATTTACATCAGAATTTGCTTCCCCGCCTGTGATAAAATCGAATAATAATTATTATTTGCAGATATGGGCATTATAGAGAAAAGTGTGACGACACAGGATGGCTGGTTTTCGTTCAAAATAATATTTTATCTAGATTAAGTATTAGAAGTAAGAATCACAGAATATTAAATAAGTATCGATATCAAGTATAAAACTTCAGAAAGATATCGAGTATATCTGTTTACACATGCGCAAAGGAGATTTTTCTACGGCGTGTTGTGATACTAATAGAATAGAAATAAAATACCAAAGGCTACTCTGCCTTTCATTGCACAAGTCTAAGTGCATTTGTAAAATATAATACAATGAATTCATCCAGTAACGCCACGTAAGTTATCTATGTCCTTAGCAAACCCATTGTCAAATCGAGATGAAAACTTTTTCATGTAGTATGAAATGACAGGAAATCTTATAACTTGTCTTTTTTTTTTTTGGGTAGTAGTGTAAGCGTAGGCATAGCCACCTTAATCCCTGGTCCCTCACCCTAGCCATAATTACACTTGTGGACCTAATGATAGCTATGCTTTAGGCATGTATATGATTAAGAATATCTAACTTTATTAGACACTAATTTACTTGTGACTAATCTGCTATAATTTAAAGTAGAAGTATAGTCATGTAATAGTCATACATTTATTGATTGTTAATAGTTATACGGCATGGCATACCCTTTTATTTTTAGGCTGTTTTTATTATTAACTTTTGTCTTTTCTGACTTCCCACATTTGGTTTCACTTCCTCATTCATTACTTGTTTTGCTTGCTAATATTAAGGATGGATGCCATGGCGTCTTTTGTGTGTTTATTATAGTTGCAGTGAATTAGGGTTTAGGTTAGGTTGAGGGATCGATTTAGTTTAGGGTTCAGGTTAGGCATAGGGCATAGGGATCAATTTAGGGTTCAGGTTAGGCATAGGGATTGATTTAGGGTTCAGGTTAGGCATAGGGATCGATTTAGGGATACATTCGTGAAATTCGATAAAATAGTGGCATTCGTCCTTAAAATATTTACCATTTTGCTTTTTTTAAGTTTAGGCTTGCCGTTTAACAGACTTTAAATTTTAGTAGGCTGCTAATAACGAACAAGCCTAAGAAAAAGTAACACAGTACTGAGTTAGGCTAGGGCAGTGGTTGAGAAATCACAGCGAGCAACCTCACTCAGCCAATCTGCCACAAATCGGGTTTGACTCAAAAAAATGTGGTTCTTGGTAGGTCCTTGAAAAGAAATTTGGCTCTCAAAAATGTTTAATCATCCAGCTGCTGAGTTTTGGCTCTTTTGACTAATGAGTTTGCCGACCACTGTGCTAGGGGAAAAGTTAAAAGTTAGTAGTTCTGGTTTTTAACTATAGACTAGACACTATAGTGTCTATAGTTGTCTCACTGCAGTGACATCACATTACGTAATCCCAACAATCTATGTAAATGTAAGGCAAATAAAGCCCCATACATAGTCATGAGTCATAATGAATACAGAATTGTTGGACAATTGACCACAAAAATTATCCTGAACTTCTGGCAGTCCGAAAATAACTCTGTCACCTTAAGAATGTGTGAAATCCATTATTTATAATTATTGTAAAAGTTAAAAGGCTATCAAAATATAACTCGCAATGTTTTGAAATTATTGCTTTTGTTGTTACTGTCCCATAAATGAGCGGGCGGGGTGGGGGGCTCCATGACATATATTATACCATTAGCAGACGTTGGCAGAGGCACCACTAAATTATCCCTTATTAATTAGACTTTTTAGTAGGCCCCTGGTCCTAACTTCGTTTAAATTAGTAAGTAATTACTAAATTAGTCTTTAAGACATTTGAAATATTAAAATGGTTGGCTTGGCAGGTGCAACTGAAGACAATAATTTTACAGAAATATGCTGCCAGGGATGTTGTCATTCTTTATCACATTAATGTAATTTCCAGCTGGCATAAGTATCATTTGGATGACCATTCTTGGGCTACAAGAAGAGTTTAATCCGAACATCATTTTTGTGCCCGACTATATTTAACTCAGCTGTTCAAACATGTATTTGAAGCCTTCTCAGCTCTACTTAGTACTGTCAGATGAGCAGAGGCGTAGCGAGGAGGGGCCAGGGGGGACAGCTGCCCCCGGGCGCAAGCTAGTTAGGGGCGCCAAAATGTGCTTTGATATTATATTATTGGTAAAAATAATGGGTTTGAGAGTTGAAAAAAAGAAAAGGGGGCGCTTAAAAATGGATTTTGTCCCCGGGCGCCAATCACCCTCGCTACGCCTCTGCAGATGAGCCTGATCTTTCTATGGATTTCCCATTCCCAGTGTTGCCATTTCTTTTTCATAATGAAATCCAAATTGTAGTATATGAACAAAAACGGGAATAGGAGATGAAATAAAGGATAATACAGCATTTTTATAGTTGATACTGCGCACACATCTTAAGTGTATCAGTGAGTGATGGGTAAGTGATCACAGTTAAGGTTTTGATAAGCCCATGCAACTGACGATAATGCTATTGTGTAATTTGGCAAGAATAATCTGTAAAATGGTATGAAATGACTCGTGCTGTGACATGGTCTTACCAGAAATATTCCTTTAAAATTATAGTGTTCTCCAAGTGTTAATGCTATCGATGACTGTTAAGCGGAACCTAGTGTTGCACACACATTTTATTATTAGATTTAATATTTTTGTATTTGAAATTAGTTTTATCATGGGAAAAGAGTATTTAGAAAATGTGAATAGTACTTATCTTTTTCTATCCTTAATATTAATATGGTCCTAAGGAAACCTTTGGATGATATATCTTCCTCTACACTCACAACTACTAGTTACTAATTATTATAGTTTGTTTGCAGGTTTGGGGAAGTTACCAACTTTATTCTTTAGATTGATTCTTAAATTTTGGTATCTTCCACCTGGTTAATTAGAATGCACCGGAGTTCTATAAATCCATATTGAAGTGAAGCAGACCAAAGTTTGCAAATACAGTACTCTCACTGTTATTGAATAATTTGGCATTAGCTGCTAAAATAGGCAAGCAAATCTGAAGATATATATTTTAATACATCTTTTTAAAAAAATATTTTCAGACATTTACCCCCACCTCCAGTTCTTTGGGCTCAGAGAAAAGATAAAGTTTTCCTCACAATCCAACTTGAGAATTGCTCAAACCCAACAATCACTCTTAAAGACAATAGTTTGTACTTCCATGGGAAAGGAGGTACTGGCAATACAGACCATGAAGTTTTATTGGAGTTCAACAAGGAAATAGACCCTGATGTAAGATTAATGTATATTTATTCATTACACGTTATTAATTATTGGGTACCATACACTTATAATAAGCTATTTTCTTGAAATTCATGCTCCTGGGGTTTAAAATTTTTGTTAACTTAAATGAATCTAATGACTCCTGTTCTAACTGTGAGTGAATTTTTACAAGTCAGAAGGAACGGCTATGTAAAGCAGTGTCCATGCTTGATTTACTGTAAAATAGAAGTTAGTTGACACAATAAATAATGTTAAGTAAATTCAATAAAACAGTGGGCAATCATTTTAAGTACAGATTGATTTTTATCATTAAAAATTATGTATTTTATTTGCAGTTTCAGACCTTAATTATTTTGTTTATAATAACACTAAGCATATATTACCCTATACTATATTTTCAATAGAGGATGTATTTAATTTCTATTTTCCTATTTTTGTTCTTATCAGACATCGAAGTATCATATTACTGGACGTGAAATATTGTTTGTCATAATGAAAAAGGAGGATTCTTCCGGATTCTGGCCCAGACTTTTAAAAGATTCTAAGAAAGTAAATGCATTAAAAATATTTTTTAAAATTTTGTGCTAGATGGGTCAGGTATAGTAGCAGTAGATTTTTCAATGATATTGTTTGTGACATAGATTTAGTTAAGGATTATAAAATAACTTGCTTTTTCCATACATGAAATTATTTAATGTGCAGATGCTACAAATAGTCTCTCATTCTGATGAATTACATTTGCATAGTTGTCCCACCAAAAAAAGAAGTATTTGGTTTGCAAGTTAATTTTAATAGATTCTTTTTTTTTTATTACCCTATTATTTTTTTGGTACCGTAGTATCTAAGTTTGTTTTTAATATAGTTTATTCCATAACAAACTGAGGCTACCAGACTAATAGGCCTTAAGTTTAGACCTTCCTAGTTCAGCTTGCTAAATGGTAGTGTTAATTGCTGGTAGTGCTTATCATCAGTACCTTCCAAGTTTCTCTCTGTAAGTACTGAGAACAATCAGGTGAAATTATGTATTCATAATTGAACTGAGTTTACAATATAAACTATTATTAATTAAGAGTTTCTTGCTTAGCCAGCAACTATTGGGTTACTGCTTGTCCCTAGGGTGGTGAGACAGGGGAGAGTCACAGAATTGTGTCAGTCATTTTGGGGGTAAATGCAGGAGTGCTCTTTCCTCCTCCTCCCCCCCCCCCCCCCCCCCCTTGGGGGGCATGTTGCAAATTAGGATTTTCTGTGGGTACCATGTGGGGGTCAGGTAGCTGATTTCATTCCTTTTTTAGATAAGGCAGCAGTGGTAAAAGTTAACTATTCAGTAAGGTGTAGTCATAAATTTGATTAAAACAAAGGTGGTGTGATAAGAGTTTTCAGTTTTGATAAGTCTTTTGAATTATTGATTACAAGTATTGTAATAAACCTTTTTACTGGGTGTTTGGCCTTTTTTATTGTTATTAAGGCTTCTGTTGAAGTATTTTAAGAGAAGTTTTTTTTAATTTGTAAATCAAGTGGACTTGACTTAACAAACAAAGAATATTTGCGTTGTCAAATGATAAATAAGAGTTATCGGTTTATTAATTGGAGTCATGTCAATGTTATCAAGTGGATGAAAAAAAAATAATTTTTTGTGTGTGTGGTATCTTCAACAAGGTTCACTACTTGAAGACAGACTTTGAGAAGTGGAGAGATGAAGATGATTCTGATGTTGAGGACAATGAAGATTTTAACTTAGATGAAGTAAGTTATGAAAACAGAATATTCATACTACTTATATTATATAGCTCTGCTGGAGTACATCACATTTTTTACTTACTTAGATCATTATTTATATGAACTTCTGTTTAACAGCCTGAGATTGTTTGGCATATTATGATTAAAATCATTTTTTTTTAAAAATACATTAATATTTAAAGATCCCAAACATGCATAGTTTTGGAAACATAGCATGTCAATCCAAGCTTCTTTAATGTAACAAGCTTCTAATCTTTTAACTGGAGCAAAGTTACAAAGTATGGGTAGTTTAAAAAAAAGGCTTTAAATGTAAAATTGTTTAATTAAACAGCTTTACTTTAGGCCATTATTGGTTTTCTTTTGGATTGGGGAAGAAAATGTGACATTACTCAGAAATTACTGTAATTACTAAAATTAGTAAAAGTATGCATTTTTAACATTAAAAAATTATTTTATTTAGAATACTTGATTTTAAAGTTATTTAGCATTTTTTTTAGTTGTCTGTGATTACATTAATTGTTACCAAATCAATTTGACCAGATGATGCAGTCAATGGGAGGACTACAAGGTGGAGGAGGTGTTCCAGACTTAGGGGTAAGCTTACACTTTCAATTTGTGTGCATCAACATTTTTCTTTGGAATAACATCAAGATACTGAATAATTTTATTTTTTAAAATATTAATATTTTGATCAATTTTCGTTTACTTTTTGTTACATTATTATTTTATCTTACTCCTCTTAACAGGAACAAGAAGATAGTGATGACGAAGGTTAGTTTTCATTTTGTAATTTAAATTATAGAAACAATATATGGCAAAACTAAAACATTTTTATTGCTAAATAAATAGTGGAACAAGATGTTATATTACTGGGCTAGGACACAGTCTGTTTATTTGTTGTTAAGTGTCCAGTAACATCAGCAATGAACAGCCACTTAATGTAAATATTATTCCATTTCAGATTTGCCAGACCTACAATAATGACTGACTATGCGGACCTTAAAGAATTTTTATATAGTGTGAACAAATGTGTGGGTTGCATGTTTTGTGAGATTGATAGATATATGTCATGTCATTTTTAGCTGGAAATGTCCTATCACCAAAGTATATGTTCCAGTTCTGGACTTCAGCAACCAGTGCCCAATTACAATGTTAATTACTAAAAAGCATTGTGATTGGAGGTATTTTTATTTTTAAAATGTTAATTGGTTTACATCTTTTGTTAATAAAGTTATTAAAAAATAAGTTCTTCTAGTACATTTTTTATGCAGTTAACAAAACAGATTTTGTGGTTTTTAATATCACTTTATTCAATAATTTACACAGGTTATTTAAACCTTGTGACACATCAAAGTTCCTCCTTATAAAGCAGCATTGTATTGGCTATCACCATCAGTGAGGTCTAGAAATGTTTTTTGTAACATCATACTTTCTCATAAAGAAAAGATACAACCTAAATTGTGCAATTTTGAAAGTTTTTTTTTCTGAAGAAATATTTTGAAAACATAGCTACAAATAAATTTAATGGACTAATCACATCACTATAGAGACAAATTGATAAATACAATATTTATATGTAAGTTGTGAGATTATCCCTTTAGTTTGGCATTTTCACGTTGAGTTTCTTTGATCAGACGCTCTTTGTATGAAAAAATATCACCTTCCCATTTCGTGACCCTCTCTTTCTCACATACCCAGATTTCTTCTGTCACCTGAAAAATACAAGAGTACATAACTTAATCATTTTTGTGGTACAGACATTAATGCAGAATCACACCTATATTCCATTTCGTTACAAACTGTTGCCATTTTTAATGCAAAAAATCTTGTAATGTACAGTAGGGCTTTCCATTAAAAAAAAAACACACCGTTTTAATAAGAGGAACATCTTGTGAAGGAAAAATCTTAGCTTGGTATTTTATTAAAACTTTAATCTACAGATTGCTTCTCTCATGGATAAAAAATAATTGTATCCGAATGAGGACTGCACCACTCTCTGCTAGTAAGATCATGTGCATATTAAAATACAATTGACATGGGTGTGCTGTGTATTTGATCATTGTGGATTAACATTGATATTCTCTGCCTACCATACCTGAGAAATGAGCCTGAAGTCATGGCTGACTAGTAACATTCCACCTTCAAATGCATTAATCGCATCAGCTAAGGCATCAATTGTTTCTATATCCAAATGATTGGTAGGTTCATCAAGGAGTAACAAATGGGGGGACTGCCATGCTAACCAGGCAAACGTCACTCTGCAACGTTGACCATCTGAGAGATTTCGTATGGGGCAAACCTGGAAATAGAATTAGTTGCTCGGAGTTATCATAGGTTGTCATTTCTGCTTGAAATTGCTTTAAATCTTTGGCATCAAGCTAATGAACCTGTTGCCACCCCATTGTGGAAGATGACTAGCTAAATCTCAAACTCTTGTCACAGAGATAACGGTAATCAGCCAATACCTCGGATAAAATTCCAAAGATAAAATAAGTGTAAAAGTAATAAATGCTGAAAACTTGTTCTACTTTGGAAATAAAATATACTGGTACATAAGCCTCAGTACTGTTAAAAATTGAATGAGTTATATAGCTCCGGTTTTTGGATTGAAGGAAACAGTTTATTACGGTACATCAACCAACCTGTTGCATGCCTGTCAGACCGAATCTACCGATAATTTTTCTCATTTCTTCCCTCTCCTTTATTTCAGGGTAGCACTTCATCATGTAGTCCAAAGCTGTCATATCCAAATCCAATTGCTCACCAAGATGCTGTAGAGAGAAAAATTTTTAAAAATTATATTAGGTACCACAAACTGATTTTTCAAAACAGTCCTACAGCTTTATTTCATACTCCCACGTAAAACACTCATGATTCTAAGAACGTGGATACCAAACTTGTTCATATAACTCGATAAGAAAAAAAAGTTATGAATTTTTGGAATTTTTTTGAAAGCGTCAAAATTCCCATTTTTGTAAGGTTATATCTGTAAAACTAAATCACTTATACCCATTCACTTACACTCAACACACACCCACATATATAGAGAACAGACTAAATTTTTTTCAAAGGTTTAAAATAATTCATTAAATTCTGTAATAAAATGGCGTTTTCTCTCATTTTGAAAAAAAAAGGGGGGGGGGGAGGTAAAAAATGCAAAATTTGTTGCACATTTTCAAAAAATCACCAAAAATTAACCAAGAAGAAAGCATAAATGATAATTATATCAAAATGCAGGGGAACTAAAGGTCTATGTACTTAAACAGCAAGTGTAAACATAACATGTGTGTTTTAAGTGCAAGGTTTCATAAGAAGCAAAAAATCAGTCGTTTTTAAAAAATTGCAAAAAATCAAAAGTTACACCAAAAGATAAGCTAATAATACCAAAATATAGAAAAATTAATGCTCAACCTATTTCAACAGTCAACGAGCCAATAACGTATTTATATACCTACATTACAAACATAACTGGAACAGTGAAAGCGTTCACATGCAGAATTTAATTTTTTTAAAAATAAATGTTTTGAAACCACATGATAATTATATCAAAATGTAAGGGAACTAAAGGTCTATGTACCAAACTTAAACAGCATGTGCACCTATAGCATGTACTTTTAAAATACAAAAACCGTTAAAAAAGTGCACAGGTTCACGTGAAGCGAGAAATCGGCCATTTAAATAAAAAAAATAATTGCATAAAACCAACAGTTATACCAAAGCATAAACTAAATAAACCAAACTAATGAAAAGTTATAGCTCTAACATTTCAACGGTCAACGAGCCCATTACTTATTTATATACAATAAAAAACATGGCTGGAACAGTACAAATAAAATTTTAACGTTTACAAAAATGTAATAAAAATCGACCATTACAAAAATATTTATTTTATTTATATTCAGATATAGAGTAACCTGCTTTTTATACTAAGTAGTAGAACAAACTGCATAACTTTAAAATTTACATAATATGACCTTGTAAATGGGAAATCAACAACAACCTTAAACGGTCAACATCACCCTTTAAATTCAAATGTGAAGACTTTGAATATAATTTTTGAAAACAAATTTCATTTTTCAACGCCTCCAATAATGGTTAACCCCCCAGTTGCCTACAGAGGGAATCTACATCATCTGCCCTTGCACATGGACCACCATGTTTTTTAGAACATCAGTAAGCTGAGCTCTTTTGTTTATTTGTTTTAATTCTTTATTAATCTTTTTATACTGATTGACAATCATTTGCTCCCTGAGCTTTAACTGAACATTATGCTCAAGTTCCTTCCTGGCTCTCTTTAAGTCTAGGGGAATGCTTCCGAGCAAATGTAAATAACTTAGCTCTTTTGGATAAAGACTTGCTTTTTATGAATGCAGATGTTCTGTTCCTGTTGGTACAGTGTAATGTCGACCTACTGTGTAAAGAGCAGTTCTTCCTCTTATTTATGCCATAATCTAAGTCCCCAAAGGCACTTTCATCAATCAGGTTGGTAATGGGACAGTGAGATAAATTAAAAGCTTCTTTGGTAGGTTCTGATACATTATCACTAAATGGGCCAGTGCCAAGAAAATCTGCTAGCTGGCGTTTAGTTACAATAGCGCATTCTTAGTCTTATTTTAAAAAAATATATATTATTAGTACTGTTTACATACTGTATAACAATATGTAAGTCATCAAAAAAGACTTGAAAATCTGGGCCAAAAACAGATACAAAACTATCATGTATTAAATAGATTAGTCATTGATACAGACAGCATTCAAAACAGTCTAACATTTTCTTTACAAAAACATGAAACTCTGTGTACTTTACATTACTGTTTTTAAATAAAAAAGCGCAATAACACAGATTTCAGCCATTAACTCTGTTTCATTAACATAAAAAAATACACTTTTCATTTTTAAATTTATGTTTTCAGGCAAAACGCCAGATGTGAAAAATTGTTTTATCTTTTTTTTCATGTACTATTAATTAAGGCAATGCAAAGAATGCATTAAAACGATTAGATTTGAATGAAGAAATGCTTGAATTCTCACAGAAAGCCAGCCATTCTGCTCTAAACCCATTTTTTCTGATCACCCCTTGGCCCTAAAACATCACAAGCTGTTCGTATTAAGCACAATGCAGCTGTTTCACTGCTATTGGAAAAATGGTAAAATATGGATTCCTTATCTCTACCAAGAGAATGCCCTACTTCTTGTTTGAGTTCAGACTCAACAGCACCAAGGGCTTTTTCACAAGAAAAGAAAATGAGCATTGCAGTGCAAAAAATAAACTTGTATTTCTTCACCCAGTTCTTCGGAAACATAAGTACTAAATTTCGTCTGAAACAGTTTCATGGCAGAAGCTCTATCACTCAATGTGCTATTTATTTTTCTTAGAAAATGTTTTAAAATATTCTCAGAAGATTC
The DNA here is from genome assembly GCA_964033795.1 of Lymnaea stagnalis. Classification (NCBI taxonomy): domain Eukaryota; kingdom Metazoa; phylum Mollusca; class Gastropoda; family Lymnaeidae; genus Lymnaea; species Lymnaea stagnalis. The sequence continues at coordinate 1,087,992 of CAXITT010000064.1, forward strand.
ACTTGAATACTCTGAATATAAATCAGCTAAAGACTTAAACAGATCAATGGTCGAATCTAACATGGTATTTGCATCCTCAGATGCTACTGGATTAAATACTAAAAAAATTACTTTTCCACTATCAAGAGATATTTGATGGCCAACAATTTTTTTACTGGTCTCTTGATGTACCATCGGTATGTAATGTGTCATTTTTCCACTCCAACAGATTTTCAGCAGCTTGCACTTGGCTAACTACATGAGACTCGGCACAAAAATTTTAACAAGTTGTTGCACTTGGTAGTTTCTCATCAAAAGTGTAATTATATGAGACACTTTGTCAGCTGCTATGCCGCAACCTGACATCAAACTGATAACTCTAGAGCAGCGTACTGTTTACCATCACCTAAAACAAAATTGAACAAATTATAAATGTTCTGTCTAACATTAATCTACATCATATCTATTATAAAAGAAATTACTTTGAGTTATTAATCATGCATTACTTTGACCATCCCCTAACTTTACGAGTTTTTCTGCATTTCATCATTCATCTACATTGCCAACAAAAATTATGATCACGTGACCTTTTATATTTATGAAAATTGACGCTAATAATATCATTTGCTAGTTATAAAAATTAGTAGCTATTAATTTTCAAAGTATCCTCTTTCAGAAAAGACAATAACATTTTAAAATGGGCAATCAGAAAAAAATAGACTTCACTACAGAGGGGGGGTTTAGGTCACCTGAGAAAGCCCAAAAGAGATAATAATCAGCGACAAACGAATGTATTTATATCTACAATAATACAAATTTCCTACAGAAATAAACAATTAAAACATAGCTGACACAGTTTCAAACTATTTAATTACATGTTTTTACTGATTTTACTTACCTACTAAGCATTTTAGATCGGCTAGTGTCAATTTAGATAAAACTTCTGGGGCGTTGTCAACGTGGTTTTCCGCCATTTTGTCGGACTGGGAACGAGCGGGTCGAATGAAAATTATAGGGTTCTTTGTTTCACTCAGCCGTATTTGGCCTAGCTTAGAAATGAGGTGTTTTCGTATTTTAAAAAAAAATAGGACAAGCTTTCTAATGATGCTGGTTTGAATTTCATATTTTGCCAAAATCATGTAGAAAATAATCATTTTCTTCGATTTTTTAAAATCTTAAATATTTTAACTGTTACGTTACATTACAGTTTGGTAACTATAGGGTATTCATTTCTGCACACGATACACTTATTTTTGACGGAATTCAACGAATGACCGAAAACGGCACGCAGATTGAATAGCGCGGGGGGTGGTGGTGTGTGTATGTAAAAAACAATCGCTTGACTGCCGATAAAAAGTCACTGGTGATGGTTTTCAGGCGATAAATGTAATATATTTTATTATATGAACAATGAAAATAACATAGAATCAGAGGGCTTAAAATATACTTTTAAATGGTACCATTTTTATTAGTATATGACCAATTTTTAATATAGAAAAAGTTACTAAATACCGGCTTTCGTGAGGTGAAAGCTCGTTTTCAAGCCAATTTGTGGTACCTAATTATATAACACATTTTACAGACAGATCAGACTCCTTAACTTATTTCATACATTTCACCAAACTCAACATAAGACATTTAAGATTGATTTGGCAATTAGTACAACCCTATAAAAATTTAACTGTAATTAATCATTAAAAAAAAGAATATTGTATGCAATCAACCAATAGTTACCTGGTGGTACCTTCCTATTTTTAGATGCGAGTGTCTTCGGATTAAACCATCAGTTGGTATCAGCTAAATATAAAGAAAAAAAATGAAAAATCCATTATCATATATCGTTTCAGTATACAAACATGCATATTCTATTTCTACAGCAGTTAAAGATATTTATCCACGAAGCAATAGTCCAGAATAATCCAACATTTTCAAATACACACCTCTCCAGTAATGAGTTTGAGAAGGGTCGACTTTCCTGCTCCATTAGGACCCACCAGGGCTACACGAGTGTCCAAATCTATTCCAAAGTCCAGATCTTTGTATATATATTTCTGAAAAAGGAAAACCATTATGAAAGAACTGGCATTCTAAAAATGTTTATATGAATAAGATAAATAATATGATGCTTTGGGTTTAATGGTTTTAGGTGTGTGTACACTCACCTTCCCTTCACTGTAACGAAAACTGACATGTTGTACCATAATGACAGGCGGGGGGATGACGCCACAGCTTGGGAAGTAAAAGGAGACAGTCTGAAACAAAAAAAAAAGAAACCTTGTTTGGTTGGACTCTAAACATGTCTTGCAGGTTCAACATTAGAGTCAGTAAAATAATCTTACACTCATGAAATATTCTCTTAATGTATGACAGCGTTACGTACCGCTACATTAATCCGTTTTAAGATTTGGATTGTAGAATGGACAAAGGACTGAAAACCAGCATACCAAGAAAATGATACCAAAGCTAGTCATACTAAAAATATTCCATTTAATTATACTTATACTTTTACATTTTTATAAAAATACAGATATACAAAAAAAAAAAAAAAAAATGGGGGAAACAAACTTACAACAGAAGAAAAAAGGAAAGAACAAAAAAAAAAACAAAAAAAAAGGACTGAAAACCAACATACCAAGAAAATGATACCAAAGCTAGTCATACTAAAAATATTTCATTTAATTATACTTATACTTTTACATTTTTAAAAAAAAACAGAAATACAAAAAAAAAAAAAAAACATGGGGGGTACCAACTTACAGCAGAAGTGAAAAGGTAAGATCCTCGAAAAATACTAATATTAATCTACACACATACAAAGAGTACAATCTATTAGTTATAAAACCTGTCGTATATGTCTAGGAAATATAGTAAAAATCTCTCCAGGATAGGAAAGCTGCCAGCCTATATATTAGAAAAAAAACAGAACTATCCGGAAAAGAATGTTCGTCGTCTGATGGTATTGTTTAGAAAAAAAAAGAAAGTATTAAAAAGTAAACAACATTTTCCCAATCAAAGGGTGGTGTGGGTAAAAAGAGTGGCATAGCAAATTTAATAGGTGATGTCAATATCCAAACAAAGAGCAGACAAGTGGTGATGACAAAAATGCTAAATTTGGGCTTACACACACCATAACAGTATTTTGTGAATCGGATTGTTAACTCACCTTGTCTGAAGAAACACGTTCAGTGAGACCACTATCTACCATCTTTTTAAGAGTCTTCTCTTTACTTTGTGCTTGTCTGGCCAGTTTAGCACTGCCATGACCAAATCTAGCTATATAGTTCTGAAATCAAGAATTAACAATGCAAATTGAATTTTGCTTAATAGAAGATTTTTTAAAATTCCACAATAACTTTCAAACCTTGCAAAACCATAAATAAAACTTACCAGATATGAAAGAGAAAAAACTTAAGTAAAATATTTTGAAGTATAGTACCTTCATGTGTGCTATTTGATCCTGTTCCCATTTGTACTTTTTCATCTGGTTCTCTTCTAATTCAAACCGGGTCTGTATGTAGCTGTCATAGTTACCCTGAAACAGATTAAAAATTTTATACTAAGATTGTTAGTAAGGTTGATATGAGCTAAGCATTACACAGCTTTTAAGTTTGCTTCAAGGGTTTTTATTTATTTTAAAAAAAAACAGAAATTTCTAATATCAAAACATATTGCACAGTTTTGTGCAGGTGTTCTTAAATTTAATCTTCTTTGTTGGGCCACCTAGCATATTTTTTATTGTGGTTAAAACTTTAAAGAACTTTGTAATGCAATTAAAAAAAAGATTACTTACTGACTATAAGTGTTTCTTGGGTATTTTAAGTATAAGCAAAATTATTAATAGTGTGCGTTTATTTATAAAAATATCCGCCAAATAATTTACAAGAAATCAGCAAGTTTAGAAGTCAGATGTTGAAATAATCGCTTCAAGGAATTTGAACATCGATCCAAGCTCAACCACAGAATGGAAGCTAAGGAACTATAACTCGGCCTTTTATGTCATCATTCTTCCAACTTGCATGTAAATACAAAACTTAATCAGGAAACAATCACAATCTTGGGAACTTTGCATATAGATTGGGTAAATAAAAAGACCTGACAAAAATGTACATGACCAATGATTATTTGCTTGAGAATGAATAGAGGAACACTTACACCATAGTACTTGAGTTTCTTCTGATGCATGTGAACAATATTTGTACAAACACCATTAAGGAAGTCTTGAGAGTGGGATATGACTACAAGAATACGTGGGTACCTGAGGAAACAATTTAAATGAATATTTCATTGTAAAATATAATGGTTAAATTACAAAATTGTGTTTCAAAATCTATTTAATTACTAACATTAAAAAAAGAATGTCTGCAAATAAAAAAGAAATTAATTTATTTATCACAACAATCACAGAACACAATCTTCCAGACAACAGAGCTAAAAACAGACAAAATACAAGAACATTTTTAATGGGACCAATTTAATCCAGAAAACCCACACTCTGGCATCTACTTAAATGAAAGTTGCATTAGAATAGATATTTGTTATTCAGTAAGCCTCAGTCATAATCTTTTATTTGAAAAAATATAAGCCCCTGTAAGTATATTGCACACATACAATTAACAAACATCAAGACCTAAAATATATTGAATGTTTAAACAAATACAAGATGACTTATTACGTTTTTAATTCTTCCTCAAGCCAGACACAAGCATTGAGATCTAAGTGATTGGTCGGTTCATCCAGCAACATAAGACAGGGTCGTATAAAGAGAGCTCTAGCCAAAGCTATCCTCATTCTCCAACCTCCAGAAAAATCTTTCACCTGTTTTCATTGTTTAATTAGAGATGGTGATGAATATGTGAAAAATTTCATACATTATTTAACGATTTGTGATATATATGACTGCATACACCTATGTAAGCTAAATTAATATAATTAACATAACAATTTCGGGGTGTTTGTTCATATATCAAAAGTTTGTGTAATAACCACCTTTTTCTCCTTTTATGTAACACCAACAGACTGTCTTGTCTAGACCAGTCAAGTAAAGCAATTTAAGTGTGTGATATTTAAACAAATACATTCACCGATTCTGTGCGCATGCACTACTTATCTCTATTTCCTTATAATTACCTTTGTATTTTGCATGGTACGTGTAAATCCAAGACCATGTAGAATGTAACCCGCTTTAGCAGCTGCTTTTCCAGCATCCATTTCCTCAAGTCTCTCATAAACATCAAGCAATCTTTCATGCGCAGCTGGTGAATGAAATTCCATTTATGAATGCAAAGTTGTTTTTTTTAAAATTATCTTAAATTTAGTAATAATCAAAATAATACTAAAACTGCTGCATCATGAATGCTATTGTGTGTTTAATCAATGGTGCATAGCTCCAGCAGCCGTATGTTCCCTGAGGTGTCAAGGATGTTGGGCAGTTGTTGGAAATAAGTCTCACTGAGCACTATGTTGGCTCATAAAGAACTGGTCATAAATGAGGCCCAAGTTTTGAAAAAGGTGGCAGAACAATTCAGAGAAAGAATTTATAAGATGGCACCAAGTAACACGGTTACGGCATCTATTGTTAAGAAATTCTGGAAGAGTACTGTATCAGTAGAAGGGTAAGCTAGTGACAGTTTTGACGAATGAGAATCATGCACTTGTTCTGCAGTAGATTCTACATTCGCCCTTACAAAGTCTATGATAAACATCTTTGAAACTGAACATCATTGATTCATCCATTTTCATAGGTGCATTTTTGTACCAGATACAGGTCAGAAAATACTTGACAGTGCCAAATATACAAGCATAGGATGATGTATAATAAAGCATTTTGGCCAGGTGTACAAGAATTTTTTTAAGGAATGTGTGGTTCTGACGAAAGTCCCATTTACTTGGACAGCTACATCAATCACAAGATAACTTGCTTCCTTGGTTTTGAGTGGCTAGATATTGCTTCCTTGGTTTTGAGTGGCTAGATATTATAATTCATAAACTACTACACAGTCAGCGTGTGACTTTATGGTGTGCTGTTTCATATATTACATATAAAAGCTATTGTTCAGTGAGTGATATGAACACTATATACAGCAAGGTAGTGCATACTATGAACATTTACATTATGCATACTGAGGTAATTCAACAGGTTAATAGTGTGTATTTTATTTTCTTTCAGGGGAAATAAATTTACAGGTAGTAACAAGGAAATATTGTTTGTCTTTTCTTTTCAGAACTGTTACTTTTGGTGCATGCTGGATTTAAAAAGAATAATATTTAAGTGAAACTCGTATCAAACAAATAAAAATTGTTCAAGCAGATTAAGAATTACTTACCAGGATCAGTATTGTGAGCAAGCTCTTCAGCTTCTTTCTCAAGGCGATGCCTTTCATTGTCTACCTCCATGACACTTTCTAAAGCAGTTTTATCACTAGGTGGCATTTCTCGCCTCAACAAGAAGGTATCTATATGATCAGGAATAGGAACTTCTCCAGCTGCCAGGGCAGCAAGCAATGATGATTTACCTAGAAGACACAACCAAAACTTGTCAATTAATTCATTGCTAAAATGAGATATGGAAAATATTCAAGCTGACTTAAACAGAAAAGGTTGTCAATTCCAGTAAAAAAAAAGTGATGTTTTAAATTTTTATAGGGGTAGTCGACAAGCCATTTTCATTTTTTTAAGCATTTCTAATGTAAAGGGCGTACCAAGTTTATATACATACTTTTTATCTGTGTTTATTCCAATTTAAAGTTTACAAGCAATAATTATTTTCAATTTTAGTTCCATTTAAATAACTGTTTTTTAAAAATCCAACAAAGCAGCCACAGATGAAACATCATCTGCACAAATTTAAAAATTGTGTCAGTGTTGCAAAAAAAAAATTAAATTGTTACCTTAATGTGGTATAAAGAAATAATTAACAATAATTATCTACTAACCATCTTAAAAAAGAATGGTGTGTAACAAATTAATAAATTATTTATTTAAAACCTACCACAGCCATTAAGACCAATGAGACCATATCTACGACCCACATTTAGCTCAAGAGTGGAATCCGTGAGAAGTTCAGCACCATGGAAAAGGATAGAAAGATTGTGAATGTGAAGATCTCTACTGTCTGGATGTGAAGCTATCACTCCAGTGACAGAACGATGTTTTGCAGCTAAAGCCAACTCATCCAACAAAGCAGCCACAGATGAAACATCTTCTGCAAAATAATTGTATGCAACTTCAAAAATCTGTTGATAATGTAGCAGTTTCTTAAAACATGATTTGATTTCTGTAATAGTTACCTGACTTTCCATTACTGGTAACTGAATCCCCATTTACACCATCTTCATCGACACCATTTTCCTCAGCACCATCTACATCACCTTCATCGGCTTTTAATGTTTTTTTCTGACTGCGGGATTTTGCAGCTTCCTTCTTTTTTGCATCTCTTTTTTTCTTTGAATCTGAGGGCATTGTGGTGGATCTGTTGAAATGAGAGTCATGCATAAATTGTGTTATTTTTTAAAACTTGCATTGAGATTGAATAAATTTACAAAATGTTATTATAAAGTATTAGGCCATAGCAATCATATGTTAAACATGCTCATATTTATTTAATAGTCATATAAAATTTTATATTGGTCAAGACCAGCATTTCCTAAACTTTTTTTTTTGAACCTGTATAGGTGTTCATAACTTATACCCAACTAAAATTTTACAGCTTATTCTGGCAAATAGGTAACATAAAACAGATTTGAATGCATATTCATTTTTAATGTAACTTATTTGTAACTCAATTTTCTTTAAATTAAAAAAAAAAAAAAGGCATTTTCCCAGACAAAAACTTTAAGAAATAAAAAAGGAAACTATTTTTTTCATTGTATGTTTATCTCTGTTATGTGCTTTTGTTTGGGCTAATTAACTGTGAAAAAGCGCCTAGTAATTTACCTCGCTCGTACAGATTCAGAGCTAGTAAATTCAAAGTAACGTACTTATAGATTAATGGAAAATTTACTTTGCTTCTTGAAATCAATAAATTTCATATGCCTGCTAAGTCAAATGTAAATCACTTAAATTGTGCAATACTGACAAAAATATTCACTAGTTGGACTTTTTCTGCCACATACCATCATATATTATATTTTTAGCATACAAATTACCCATGCTTTAACTTTGGCTTAACTCATTCATTCATAAAGTTTATTAAAGCCATTTATTGCCAAGCCTAAATTGGACACAATTTGCCAGGTTCCGGTCAGAGAGTTAATACCTGTTCTTTAACCTGTAAAGTTTAACAGTGCTGTGACATCAAACCTTTTTAGTAACTTTGGTATGAATTATTTAAATACATGTACCCAAAACTAACAGGAAATTAATCCAGAGACATATAAGCATTCTTAGAAAAATTGTGTGCCCTAACACTGACTGTTGGGTCACATTTTTATGCAAAGATTATTTTCAGACACAGAAATCAATCAATCAGTCTATTCTATTTACTTTCAGAAAATATAGTTTTTGGGGGGGTTTTAGTGCTTATTGTCATATTTCAATAGAAAATAATAAAATAACACTAATCTCACATTTTTCCTAGCTAGTCCTGGATCTGTCTATGTTTAAGTTTCAGCACATATTCTTCATAACACCCAACTTTGAATGCTGGACACCAATGTCTAGTTCATTTTCTACACATGGCCCATACCACATTTTGCCTTAATCAGACCCGTTTAGCCCCAAATTCCAAAAATCGTACAATATCATACAATACATTACCTTAATATTAAATAAATAAACACACTGTACAGTATATATAATGTATACAATAACTACTCGCATTGCGTGTCTAGTCAAATCGAGTCAAGCTGACATAAAAAAAGGTACCTTCTACAATACATAAGAACATGCCTGACATTTATATTGCAATCTGCTGTCACTTTTTTTTTTGCAGACGTGTATCTGCTATAGTTATCAATTAATATTTAGGTCAATGTGCATATCAGTCTGTCACTAGTACAAATAAAATTACTGGTGAAATTTAACTTGGTCCAACCTGGAAGTGAGATCAACTCAAATAAAATTTATTAAGATAAGAATTTATTAACAAATTAGGGCATCATATTAAAAAAAACCTACCAAGTAACTTGAGATTGATGTTTTAGGACAATTTTTTTAAAAAAATAAATAAGAATCAATATCCATTGTGCCTATTTCCTGATACATATAACAGTCTGATAATTACCACAGGCTTTAAATGGGGGAAAGGAAGAGAGATATTAAAAATCGTACAGCTGTTAAGCGTGATCTAAAATAGATTGCAAAGACCCTCTCAGTCGTCTCAGCTCCTATAAAATATGTGGAAATCTAATATTGCTGCGCTGAATAGTTGAGAATAGGCGTCAAAATCAGGGGGCACCAAAATAGTATTTAGAAAAGACCTCAAAAATGAATTAAATTATAAAATCCCATTTACTTCACAAATCAAGGGGTGCTAAAAAATAGTCCTTTTACTGCTCAGCATTTTGGGCACACAACACCACAACATTTTTTCTATATGGGTTGCTGGGGTTTCCTCACAGTGATGTTGCAAAATATTACACATTTTTTATTATTTTATTTCCACTTTCGGTCGTTGTGCAAACAGTAACCGACTTGAGTAACTACTGTTTGGAGTTGCAGATGGTGCTTACTGACCTACATACATGTTATATTTATTTTTACCCAACCCTTTTTTTATTTTGTGTATGTATACTATATTTCAAAGTGTACTTATTAGAAATTAACAAAGGAGTCTGGTGAGCACATAAATTTGGCAAAGGCGCTGGGAAACAACAAAATTTTTAGAACCACTGGCGTAGTCCAAGAAAATATACGTCACAAGCAAGTTGAACTTGAACACAGTGTGAGTGGACTAAATATTACTGTGCTACCTCTACTACTGAGTACTGTCTGAGTGTATCTAGGGAGTTCATTTGTGAAAAATACATGGTGACAATTCCTTAAAATTGCCATAAGCATGCTTTTTTTTTTGGACCTTCAGGAGGAATATTGTAAAAATATTTGAATAACTTATGTATTTTCTGCTGAGATACCCCCCTTCCCCTACAAACTATCACAAAATATGTGGCTGTGATAATCTTAAAAACTTAAATATTTAGACCCCCAAACACAGTGACAAAATCTCCTAAATCAACAACACTCCACCCCTCTCTCAGGCCACTCAGTGCAAACGACGACGAAACGTGATATAATTATAGATTATCTAAAACTAATTGTAATTCTCGATCCATTCACTGCTGGATGTAGAATGCAAATACAATTTACAACTAACAGCCGGAAAAAAAACTAACACTAACAGAATGTTTATATTTTCAACCTGGTCTCTTAAAATACAATCGTAGTTCTGATGGGTCTCGGCATATAATCATAAAATACAACACAAAATCATAAAAGTGAAAGGTCTGCTTAATTCCCTCTCACTACAGACCAAGCAGTCTCTTCTTATGATATTAATATTGATTAATTGATATAAATCTTTAGTTGATGATCAAACAATGATGCAGAATATTTCATTTGAGTCACATGACATTACTAATCATTACATAATTCAATTTTAAAAATCTTAAAACTAGAATCTTTTATTCATCTTGTAATATAAAATCCACCAGAACATTTACCCACACCAGTTTTTATCCCAATCATCCACTGAAATGTTATCAGTGGTTGACAGTATATGTCCAACTTATTCCAGGTGGCAAAATTATTTTCACCTCTTTTCATTTTCTAAATCTCTGTGGCTTTGTGTACCATATTAAAATTTATAATCTAAGTAATTACTAAGTAAGGCTAAACGGACCTAATGATTTATAACAACGGAGTACTTCAATTACAACACAAAGTCCTGTCTAGTGTCCTCCTAAAGTTGCTTTATTACATATAAGGTTGGTGAGTTAACTGCCGGTACTATGAATATGAAGCACTGCAGCCAAGGCGAAGAATTCGAGTGTTAGCCAAGTAGGGGCAGGGGTAAAGTAGGCAGTGGTCTTAACTTTTAGAACCAAAAATGTACCTTTTCACTCAAACCCAATTTAATATCAGTTTTTACGTAAATAGCATATTAATCAATTGAGCTTTACTTGATACACTCACGTACAAACTGTCTGGACACTTACATTTAATACGGAGCGTCACAGGCAGATTTAACCACTGCGTAACGCATGTGTTGTCTATTCTTGGTACCGGAAAAGGAAGAATGACGATGATTCTATAAGTGGCAATTGCCTCATTTGCCTGTTACATTTTTTTATTATCAATATCGCGTTGTTCCAGAAACATTGATAAAATTTAGAAAATTTAGATCTAATACAAATTGTACAAATTACATTTTTATCTAAGCCAAAAACAACTATCTTTAAATATGTCCCCCCACCCCTAAAAAAAAACAAAACAATATTACATAATGTCTTTTATTCAAAAATATTTTTTTTTATACCCGTTGACGATACTTCCGTTTCTTTTTGTTTAGTTTTCTAGTTCCGCTATTACTCTGCTATCTGTTAGAGTTGGTACAGAGTTTTCTTGTTCGTTTTACGCAATACATATATACAGGCCAACTCTACTGACACTTAGTTAATACTTCGTAAAACAAATCAAGAAGATAGACAGAACGGTAAATAGTAGCTAATGCCTTAGCCTTTAGATTGTAATATTATCGCCTACGGATTCTGATTGAATATAATTTAATAATATTAAATTAATTAGTATTATTATTATTAATTATAAAATATAATAATTTAATAATAATAATATTATAATAAAGATTAGTCTATTATTTATTAGAAACTAACCATTTCAATAATTGAAATTGTCATTCAACATTCATTTCAATATGATTGATCAATTGAATTGTCATTCAATTTCAATTTTAATTTATGATTCATTCATTGTTCAATAATAATAATTGTCAATTCTGGGCTACCCAATTCTGAATAATATAAAAATAGGCTATATAATATAAATAGGCTATAGGAGACCAAAAAATATAGGTATTGATAGTATTATATTTATATTTATTAGTCTAATTCAGAGGTTCTCAACCTGTGGGTCGCGACCCCTTTGGGGGTGGCCTAAGACCATCTGAAAACACAAATCCTTACACTTACAGTTACAGCTATGAATATGAAGTAGCAAAGAAAATAATTGTGTGGCTGGGGGTCGCCACGACACAAGAAACTGTATTAAAGAGTCGCAGCACTAGGAAGGTTGAGAACCACTGGTCTAATTAGTAGGCTATTATTATTAATAATTTTATAAATTAATAAGTCTAAGTAACAATAACTTAAGTAGTCAATTTCAATTATCATCATCAAAATCATTACTAATTATATTATAATAAAATATAATTATAATTGTCAACTCATGGGCCCTAATGACTAAGACAAGTTAAACTAATTTAAGTTAAAATAAAATTAAATGACATAAATCATTAATTAAATGATGTAGTCTGTAGTAGTTGTTGGACTGGTAGGCAATGCTAATTGTTGGTTAACACTGATGTCCTATGTATATGAATACTGTGATTTTAGTTATTTTACAAATTTTAATAAATCATTAAAACTTATGGTACCAAACACATTTATACGTTTAAGTTTATGACTATGACCTAGAAAATTTATGCAGGCTAGTTATCTCTTTATTAGTTTGTAAAATGTTTGGTGTTCCATCAATAAGAGACAGTTTTGTATTAATTTTTTTTAAGTAAGTGCAACAGTTGGCCTATATAAATTATATATATTATAGTCTAGTACTTATAGACACACTACAACTATTACTACTAGAGAGAATATCCCTCAGCCAAATCTTGGGTATTAGTATTTTTTTGTCTTTTAAAAATCAGTATCATTGGCCTGTATTTATTATATTACAGAACTGTAGTATAATATTATTATTATAAACCGGTGGTCTAGTTGAATAATATTAATATTACATTTTTCTAACATACAAATATAAATTAATATTTTTAGCAATTTTTTACTTTTTTACTTCTAAATTTCTTTCATTTATCATTAACTCTTTCGCTGTGGCATATTTTTATATAAAAATTGTACATTTTTTTCGAAAAGCGAAAAAGAGTGAAGGGTTGGGTTTATTAAAAAATATTTAAAATATTATTATTTGGTTTATAAGACTAAACTTGGTATCAAATGAAATATAAATGAAAGGACTATATGTTTGTAAGCTATTTTTTCAGTTTAAATAAAATAAATTACAGAAAATAACCATTTTTCCCCCAAACCCTATGATGTAAGCATACCTCATCTTCATTTCTATTACTAAAATCCTCTAAAACTACTACTATCGGAATCTTGTGATGGATCTAAATGTAAATCATCTTCACTATCAAAAGAAATAGTATAAAACAATTCCAAAGCTTTTTGAGACGTTAGTCGTCTAGGAAACTTACTCACCTGCTAGGGCCTGGAGTAGACATAGCATTAGTAGAAAAAAAAAGCGAAGAAAATCATTAAAATAGTGCTCCAAATTACAACAAATAAACCTTGGTTTCGCTTATTAACAATGAAGTACCACTCTTCTTTGTAAAAGTATTATTTAAAAATAGCTCTTAAAAATTTTAAACGAGAAATAGCAAAGAAACAAACATGAAATTGAAACAACGCACAGCGCGTTGGTCCGTGCTTTTGAGAACGACGGATGAACGCGGTGTGCGTTGTTCTGCATTGAAAGAGTTAATAGCTTTTTATTTTTAAATACCGTAATAAATCTACGCCATAGGGCCAATTATAATTGATAGTTTAAAGTTAAACTCAATTTTATTAACATTGTTTATTATTTCCTTTTTTTTGAGTGTTTCAATATAGAATGTTGCGATATCATTGTTTTGTATTGTCAAAGTTACTTCTCTTTGTTGTCAATGTGTGAGGCCAGTGTTTCTTCAATTGAGATGTGAGAGTCCATGTTGTTTTGCTTGTAGCTAGTCATTAAAAATCTAGACAGGAAGCTGAACAGAGGTGTTAATTTCCCGTGTGTTAGACATAGTATTACCTACTACTACTAAATATAGCATGTAGTAGTCTAGAAATTCTAGTAGAATAACCAGACTTTTATAATGGGAAGGAGAGGTCACCATAGAATATTCATATGAATGCCAGACTTTTTATTTATACATGCCTTTTTATTTTCCCAGGGGATAAAAAAAAGAGTTTGAATCTGTGTGAAGATGGTCTTAGGAAAAGCATTAGCACGTTGTAACTACTGGTACTTCTCATACACAATTCTGTCAAATGTTTACTTTCTGGAGCCAGTAGAAAGATGGGCATGCAGTATCCTTTTTATTATTTGTTATTGAAGTATACACTCGTTTTCATAGCCATTGTAATCACAATACTATTTCTTTAATTTCAATTTGAACACACATATTCAGCTGTGTAATCTTGATAGATATAATATAAAATTATTTGGCAGAATGTGGTTAACAATAATGACTAGTCTTATAATTAAGTTCTCTTTTAGAATTTCAGATATGAACTTTTAGATATAAATAAGTTTATATTAAAATTCTTGTTTTAAAGCTTTTCCTTTGTCATATTTATTTTTCTATTACCGGTATTTGTAAGTTGTAATAGCAATATCATGACAAAACTTTTTTTTTTTTCATTTGATATTCCTTAACAGATTCAAGATATATTGCTGCTATTCTTCCTGGCTCTTGTGTTTTACACCTCATATGTCTACCTTCCTGGCCATTCTCTTATGATGCTTCACTTTTTCAAATATCTTTTGGGGATTGAGAATGATACAGAGATAGCTGTTGTTACATGATGACCCACATCAATATTTCTAACTTAAATATTTCTTTAAATAATTATGAATCATTGTATCATAATGAATGGGATTGTATCATATCATCATTTGTTCAGAGACTAGATTTCTGAGGAGAATTTTGTAATGAAAGATTAAAAGGCAGATTATTATACCAGTTGTTGATTGAAGAGTGTGTGTAATTTTCTTAATATGTAGATAAACATTAATTAAATTTATCTTATTTAATTTGATGTACCTGTACCTAAAAAATGTAACATGTTCTTTGTTTATTTGAACTTGATCATTAAAATAGAATTATCTTTACTTTATTCTAATTTTGTTTCCTTTCCAAAAGAGCCTTATACTTATTTCACATCTTAATCCATTAATTATGTCAACAAAAGTGAGAGAGAGGGGGAGGGGGGGTTAGAAATGTTTGACAATTGTTGGAAAAAGTGGGGAGGGGTAGATTAGTTGTCGTCAACAATCATGTTTTCTCTATTAAAATTTTAATCTTAAAAATTAACTGGTTATTACATTATTTTTAAAAATTTAATGAGTGTAAATATTCATATAATTTTTAGGCTTTTAACAATATAAAATTTATTTAGTGTGCGTCTGTCTGTCTGTGCACTGCAGGTGGCTGGTCAGAATGTTAGCACACTTTGTTAGTGCAAGAAAAGTCAAAAGTTGGTCTCTTCACCTGTAGATTCTGTTTGCCGCAAATGACCAGGCAGTATGTTTGCGGTCATGTTGCAGGTATGGAACAATGTTCAATTGTAATGTACAATCAAGATAAATGATATTGATAGAGTAGAAATAGGATATTTTGAGAATTAGGGGAAAGTAAAGTGAGTAACAATTAAAACATAGCTGCTTAAATGGATTTGCAAAATCTGTAACTGTAAAATGTATTTTGCATCACAAGTCATGTTATAAAAGCATCTTCAACAGCACCAACAATGCCCTCTTGAGCGAAAGAAATTACCACCTGCTCCTCAACAAAAAAGGATTTGATGAATTTTAAGTGTAAAAACTTTCTTAACTTGTTGATTAGCAAGCTAAAGATGTAATAAAATGATTTTCCAACAATTTTCTGTCATTTAAATAGGTCAGTACACAAAAATGTATTTATTTATATCATAATTCCTTTTTTTTAGGGGGGATGGGGTTATAAAATGTTGACATAATTACTTGGGGGGGGGGGTGTCATTGAAAGTTTGACAGTTGTTGACAGGTTGAGGGGCGTAAAAATGTTTGAGAAATAATTGGACCACCCCTAAACAGGCC
>CAXITT010000064.1:1104557-1139355 GCA_964033795.1 Lymnaea stagnalis
ACATCAGCTTAGTTACTTTCTCTTTATTTTCTCTTTTCTTTAATAAATTTTTTTTCTATTTTTGTCTAAACAAAATTTTTTTATCCCAACAATCCCGGGAAGGCAAGTGCCCCCCCCCCCCCTTGCGGGCGCCCTTGGTAGTATTAATCAAATAATTTAAAAATTTAAATAATGAGATCATAAAAAATGACAACGTGTCTGTTTGGTCACATAACTTTGGCCGCAAATGGTTACAAAAGTAGCCTAACGACGAGAACACGAGCTCTGACTCCACACTGGTCAGAGGAGTAGACCTTAGGCCGGCGGTTCTCAACCTGTGGGTCGCGACCCCTTTGGGGGTCGCACGACCCTTTCACAGGGTCGCCTAAGGCCATCTGAAAACACATATACTCTACAGCAGGGGTCGGGAACCTATGGCTCGCGAGACAGATGTGGCTCTATTGATGACTGCATCTGTCTCGTAGACAAATGTTCGATTATAAAAAAAAAATATTTCTTTATTAGGAACAGCATAACAATGTTATTAAAAAGAATTCAGAGACATAATTTTAGCATTTTTAGTGTTGAAATTACACAAAATGCACACATTTTCTTGAATTTTTAGGTTTAAACATAAAGTATGGCTCTCACAGAATTACTTTTCAAAATATGTGGTGTCCATGGCTCTCCCAGACAAAAAGGTTCCCGACCCCAGCTCTACAGTTATAAAGTATCAACGAAAATAATTTTGTGGTTGGGGGTCGCCACAACATAAGGCCATAAGGAACTAACATAAGGAACTGTATTAAAGGTCGCGACATTAGAAAGGTTGAGAAACACTGCCTTAGGCTATGACGCAATTTAAGATATTTTCTTCTTGAACTGCCATTCTCAAATAAATTAATTTTCAAGTAACTTTAGTAGCTAGAAGGTTCACGCATTGCTGTCGCTAATGTTTGACTAGCTATAACTAGTGGAAATATATTCGACTCGCCGTAAACCAAGTCTTCTGGCCAGATATCATATTTTACACGTCCTAAACCAAACATGTGGCCAGACATTATATTTTACTTGTTATATATATTATAATATACACTGCGGTTTTTTTTATAACGAAAATTGTTTTGAATATTTTACGTTACGTCATGGCACGCCCATTTTTCATATTTTTAAATTTCACGCAAAACAAATTCTTAACGTTCAGCTCCTCCAAAAATTAGGGGGAACACTGCTGAGCAGTGAAAGATGTCGATTAAGTGAAGTAGGTTGGCCAACTGTGCACAGGTTTCCTAAGGCTCAAGAGAAGCTTCTGTGTTTCATCGGAATCGTTGTTATAAATAGTAGGCCTACAGCTAGGGTTTATTTGTTGGCTGTGCAGAAGTGTAGATGAGCACCCAATAAAGCCCAAAGGATTCGATAACTGAATGTAATGAGTGATGTAGACGAAATTTTAATGTTTTATTTTAATTAATTGAAACAAAAATTCTACATATACTTTCTTTGCGTACTGCATTTTAAGAAATGTAATATTAATTTCTACTTTTACTTTCAGGGCTTGAAACTCGTCTTTGATAGAGAGACTTTTGTTTTCAGTTGTTTTTTTAATATTTTGTAAGCGCTACTTTTTAGCAGGGGTGTCATTTCAGTTTTAAACGGGGAGGAGGGGGGAGGGGGAGAACTTGGCCGGCTTGTTAAGTTGCTGTGGATGCGCCACAGTACAGAGCAATTACAAATAATAATTTGTATATTAATTATAATCGACAAAAGCAGTATGATGTACTTTTTTCAATCTACAAAATTCCAAAGCTCTCATATGAGCTCCCCACCAACCCTTCTCTCGTCATTCACCGAACGAAGCAGACGCGATGTTGACAACTCAGATGTGACATTTCTTTCAAGTGAACACGTGACAGACGATCAACTGAGTGATAGCTTCACGTTGTGCGACAAAAAAAAAATGATTTGACAAACAAGATGGAAATGCGAGTAGAAAGTCAAGCTACACTACAGCAGCTTACAATTTTAAAAACTATGATTCATTTGGTAGATGTCGGCAGCTAATAAAGATACATATTTTAAAAGGTAATACCCCGTTTTTTATTCGTTTTTTCTAAGGTTGCGCTGTCCGTTTGCTTGCTAGTGTGTTGTGGAATCTTGCATCTCAATTTTGACCCACTTCCTGGCGTTCAGTTGAATGAAACCTTATCAACTTTCCCGATCACAATAAAACCCGCTACGATCAGTAGGTCACCGGTGACCTCCACTGACTCTTGAGTGACCTTTTCGGGCCAAATCTTCCATTTCAGTTTTGATCCAGTTCCTGGCCTGCTAATATTCATGATCAGTAGGTCACCAGTAATCTCCACCGACCCTTGAGTGACATTTGTGGATATCCTGGGAACGGAAAGCGACTGGGACATTGGTTTTCACTACAGCTTTTCCTGATGCATACAAGACTGTTTGTGGGAACTCACATTCCATGATTAAATAATCTTTATAATAAAAAATGCTTCACATAACACTTAAGCCTACTTGCAGCAATGCAAAAACGTATACATCTATCAAATATTGTATTTTGTCAAGTCATACGACATCATTGTCTTTCGTTAGGATTACTTAAGATTATATTAATAAGATGATAGTGTCTTGAAGCCTTCAAATCTGATTCCTTCGTGATCGCTACAAATATTCTTTCTCTCCATTGGGTGGAAACACATTTTAAAAAATGAGACTTTTTTTTTTAAATTGTTGTTACGCCCTGGCTCGTATCCGCAGTGTATTTTCTCAAAATTCCAGTGCCGGGTGTACAAAAACTTCACACGTCGCATGACTGCTAATCAGGCCCCTCTACAAGTAAATATTTTGGAGCCCCCTTTTAAATGCTTGCATCCCAAAATAATTTTTTTTTAAAAGCCTTTGTAGCTTGCTAGTCTCCCTACTGCAAGAGAATGAATGATTTATTTAATTTTTTTTAAAATCCTATTTAAATTGTTATCTCATTTGGTGTATAGCCTTTCAGAGGAAGTGGGTATGGATATAGTCTATATATCCATTGAGGCAGCCATGGCAGTGTAGGAAAAAAAATGAGTCAGAAGTTAGAAGGGTAGTTGGCTGTTACAAAATATCGAGACTATTAATCAATAATCAATTATCTATATATTTCAAAAACCTACGTGATCTTTCTTAATGATATTCTGTTTACAATATAGTGGTGTTTATGTTAACACTATTAATGTAACATTTTAAACCCACATTTCTTTGAGAATTTTTACTGTATAAAAACTAAAAAACTTCATTTGGTTCGATGATTTGAAATGTGAGCTTTTTTTCTCCCAGCATTGTGATAAAACTTGATCTGATTCTTAGAGTTTCAATAGTAATCAATAGTATCAAAATACTTCCATTTGCTTCTAGAAGTCTCTGTAGGAGTTGATCTTAAATTTAAATGTATTGGGGCCGCAGGTTTAATTTTATTCTTTAAAACGGGGCGCGTCTCAAAAAGAGGATGGGAACCTGTGATATAAATGTTGGACACCTTGGAAGTTGCAATAATATAGTTATTTTTGCGTAGGCTCTTGTGGAGATGGTTTTTGCAAGCCAGGTTGGTTGTTGTCTAAGGTGGTTGAGTTTTTCTTTTTCTTTTTGGACGAATCCAAACCAGCTGATTCAAAATTTAAAAAAAAAATATATATTAAAAACTTTATTTAAAAAAGACTTTCTGTCAAAGATGAATTTAAACTTAAACGCACTATAAAGTAGAAAATGCTTTACAAATTCTTAAAATACAATATGCAAAGAAAGACTGTGCAGAAGTGCAGGATAGAATTTGAATGTATAAGAAACTTAAATATCTTTAGTTTTACTAATTTTTAAAAATATTTTCTACACACATATACAATGTATTATGTATTTATATATAAAAATATAAATATCAAGAGTGTCACCCAGATCTGGGAAAAAATACGAAAAACTAAGTTTAGTATTTCATGTTAATCATGGGTGAGTGGTCATGCAATGTGCAAAAGACTTTTAAAAATGTATCAAATAAGGCGAAGTTAGCAAAAAGATAGTTACATCAGACCGAGCGCGCACATAGTTAAATCGCAAAAACTAAGCTGCAAAAAAAGGTTTGTGACATTTGTGAAACTGATCTTTGGCTTTCAAGATATAATCAATGTTTGGTGTTGAATTGCTGCATCCAATCAAGAGAATTGATTTTAAATGTTCATTTTTGAAATATGTTTGCTCACAGACAAACATTGTTCCAAACACTAATGCCATACCAGCGGCAAAGTTCTTCAGTTTCGGAAAACACAGCAATCAACAAGTTTTCCTTTCCCGTGCTTCTCTTTCAACAAGCCATTTACTTGCAAATCAATGAGCTCCAAATGTAGTTCAACTGGCACATCATCAAAGTTACAACCAACCGGATTCTGGAACAGAAGAATGTCACTCTCAAGTCTGAAAATCTTCTTCAAGTGAATAATTATTTTTCCTCCGGAAAATCGAGGTTGATGTCCTCGTCGATTATAGCGCAAAAAACTTTGAAACGATGGAGGATGAGAAAAGTTTTCTCCTTCCAGATATGCTTCAAACAATGACAAATTTCTCCGAAATCCTTTAATGATTCAGTAGAGATCACAGATGAGGTTATCATTTCCATGAAGTTTCAAGTTCAGTACATTAATGTGGGATGTGATGTCGACCGAAAATTATAACTTTGACTGCTAGGTAGGATCTGACAGCAACGTAGAATCTGAAAGCTGTTGGTCAGCTCTAACTCTTTCAGTGAGAAAAACAAATAGTTCGTTTTGGAGCTTGTAAAAACGAAACAGGATTTTCCGTAGCTGAACCACCTCGCTGATGTGTGATAAGGCAAATCACAGAATTCAGAATCAATTTCTTGGAAAATCCTGGAACTAACGGTGATTGAGTGTATGTCCCTGAACGAAGTTCATATCAGAAACGACTGGTTTCGGTGCATCTAAGTCTTTCCCACAGAGTGCTTTCTGATGTATGATGCAGTGTATGAACAGAGCGCCCAGCATTTTCAAATCTTCCAACGTAGTCCTGATCTGCCCCACAGACCTCTCCTCACTCCAGCCACGTTTTTCCTCCATCAGCCGTAACATATCGAAGCTGATTCCACTGAAGGTTATAGTGTGAAAAAATGTTTGCACTTCCACGAAAATGTATTTTTCATTTGTTGTTCCATGCATGGCGCAAACGGATGCCAACTCTTCCGAATCTGAAAGTCTAAATTAAAACCACAAATAAACACGAGAATTTGTGACGTACTCGAGAGATCAGTAGGCTCACCTAGCGCCAGACAATACCACAGCAAGTTCCTAGCTTTCTCACGTATCTGTAGCTATAAATATGTTTCTCCAAGTTCTTCTGATGTCCGCACAACTGAACTTGCTGAAAGGCTGATAGTCCCAACATCGGCGAATACGATTTTTAATGCCCCCCCCCCCCGTATCTTTCCAACCAATTCCTTTCACCCATTTACAGGTTTGAGAAGTTATCAGACTGTAATATATTAGCGGGAATAGGCTTAATGGATAATGATTCTTACCTTATTATTTTTTTAAACCAGCTTTTCCTAAAACAATTTAAAAAACTCAGCGTTTTTAAATGATGTCATCAATTGTTTTATGCTGATCTGACTTCGTATCTGTTGTTCATCTTTTAGGGGGTCAACCACAATGACGTCACCCATCGGGGGGTTGGGGGTCACGATTTTATGACAAAATATTAAGAGGGTGTCTACATTGTGTGACAAATTTGTTTCGCTATATATGGGTATAAAAATTGACAGTTATAGATAGCCCCTTAAATTAAAATATACATAATTTACCGGTAAATATATTTATTTTTTAAAAAATCATAGGTCATTACAATGTGAAGTTCGGTTGTGCTTTTCAAGATCAGATTCAGAAATATCAACAGCCGTCATTATTTTCGCCTGTTAATAGTTAATATTCTGGCCTATTTGTTAGCAGGAAAGGTTGTTGAGAAGTAATTCCTAATTTGTTCCATTTTACCGATGATTTTTTAAGAACATGTTAAATGAAGAAATCATTTACCGTTGGCGCGCAGTGCTGTAGTTAGGGTGAGTGCTTTTTCCGCCCCCCTTCCACGAAGTAGACTACGTGCACCGTTTTAATGAACCCCCCCCCCCCCCCACCCCCCCCCCCCCCCCCCTTTTAATGAACCCCCCCCCCCCGACCACCACCTGCTACGATTCAAGTGCACGTGGACCAAATATAAAATTGTTAAAAGTTACTTGTAACATCTATCGAAAAAAGGTGCTGCTACGCCATTCCGTTGCGTTCTACAACTACTAATAAAAAAAAGGCCGTGCTGTTGTATATTCCGACACTGAATTCTTTCTTCTTCTATATTTTAAGGGTCCGCGATCAATGTATCGATAATTCTGGCTCCTATGATGAATAATCGGAAAGTTAAATAAAGTGAACTTTAAATTAAAATATTACGGCTGCGAAGGCATCCGAAGGTATCCGAAGGCAGTTGATATTAATCTCCGCTTTGTCAGTATTGAAGTTTTGACATTCATAGCTGAATGGGAATCCCTAGCATCTCTCACGGTCCTCTCTCACAAGCCTACAATTATGGATTACTTTCTTAGTGTCTGTGTCTTCATTTGAGAGAAGGTTTTTCAAAACTTAACATACTTATAGATGGATATTTGCGATTTACCACGGAATAGTGCAGACTTTCTGAGCTTGTGATTTAGTCAAATGTAAGTGATAAGATGGAGAATGTTGATTTTGATGAGTTTGCATCTTTGAAGACGCGGTCAGAACTCAGCAATGGGGACGGTATCATATAGCGAATGCTCTTCCACAGTCCCTTGGACAGAAAAGTAAAAAAAAGTAGCTGGTCATTTTAACTAAGGACCTTGAGGGAACTTTTATGGCACCCTATTACGTTAATGCATGCGGTGCTAGGTGGTCGAGTGTAAAAAAATGAGTCATTTCAAGTTGTTCCACCCCCACCAAAGCCCAATCAAGCAAAAATAAAACATCACCAGCCCCCCCCCCCCCCCCCCCCCCGGGTGGATGGACCTCGTTAACCTTGGATGGCCTCTATGAGAAGGCAAACTCTGAAACTGAAATCAAAACCCGATAATATTGACACAATTACGACAACTCCTGTGACGCTACTGGTACCAAGCGGTGTGGAGAGAGTCGATTTGCTGTATAAGGAATCAGCTTATAAACCTAAAAAGATTTATCCCAGGGCTTGTGGGTTTCATCCTGTGAAGTCACATTCGGAAAAAACCCAACAGAAACCCAACCAAAAATAAACGTTTAAAAAGTATTTAACTTGAGTCTGTTGCTATATTACCTCGAGACACTACATTATGCTTACCAGCACGGCAACGCCAGCCTTAGCCTTAGGTAAGCTTTCGCCCTGTATGGCGCCACTCTTTTTCCGATTACGACGTAGGCTATGAAGCACGTGTTATGATGTGAGGGCACAGATCGGACACCCCAAAGGCCGGCGTTGCAGAGCGGACACAAAGGATCATAACAACCAGAGGCACAGAGCAGCGGGGGGGGGGGGGGGGGGGCGGAAAAAAATTCTTCGGTAAATCATTTCGTTACAACTTTTTGAAGGTACATCATTTGCTTTGAAATGTTGAAATATTTGCACCCACTTCTGATCGACAAAAATTTTTTGCGAGTTCCATTTTTCTAGATCAGCAGGGGATAAAAATTGTTTCACGTAAGTTAGCTCATCAAAGATGTCATTATCAACAATTTTCCCTGTGAAGATTTCATTTACATAAGAGGCACTTCTTTCTACGTTGTTTCAAAGTCACCCAAGAAAATATTTCAAAATCTTCAAAGTAAACAGATCAACGCTATACAGTTATGTTACACGTGAACCATAAAATGCAAAAATTGCCTTTTTCTATATTTCTTGCATTTATTTCGCATGCTTGTTCCAAATCTCTAAACTTACTGCAAATAATGAGTGGAACAAATTTCTTCTATCCTAACCTTTCCTAACATTTAGTAGTTCCTCAGCTACGTCAACAAATGTTGCAGCCTGACTTTCAATATTTGTTGACAGTTACCTGAAACAGCAGCATGGTTGTGTAGGAGATACAACCAGATCTCCGCAGTTGTGTCAGTACGCACAAGGGACCGAAACCATGCTATAAGTTTCAAAGACAATGACCAAGTAAACACAAAAGCCAGAAGTCACTCTTAGCACAGGCCTTGACAGTGGCTGCTCAGAATCAGATGGTCTCACGCGCTTTCACACAAGTGGAGCAGTAATGCTTCGGTTAAGGATACATTTTCCGCGCGGTGGAGGTGAAACTATTAATTGTGCTGGTCTTTGCGGAGTAATAAGATTATAACAATTGAAATAAGGCTAACAAGTCGTTGCTGCCAAAAGTATGGACACATACACAGACGAAAAGATTTCTACGGACTGACTAGGGGGTAAAAAATGCAATATTTTCTAAATACTTTTTAAAAATTAAAAAAAAAAACAACAAAAACATTTGGATCTTGAAGTCGTAAGAAATTTAACCAGCTGCAGGTCCAGGTAAAAAGACCCTGCGCCCAGAGCTCCAAACCAAATTCCTGGTTTTAAAAGGTTTTGATCAGACAAAATTAAGTAAAGTGCAAAGTAGGACCTAACTAAATAATGAAATCTATTATTAATAGTAGATCTTCCACTAAAGTAAAAAGTGAATTTGTGATTCAATATTTTGAAATCCGTAGCGTCTTTGTTAGCATTACTGATAAAATAGTAATTGATTGATGACTGAAAAAAATCAATAAAATTTAAGTTTTAATTAAAATTTAAAAACAACTAAAAATGCGATTTAGTTTTATAACTTCCAATTTGTATGGAGGTATATTCTGTTACTATTTTCATGAAGTGGTGGGTTTCGCCACTTCCGGTTTATTATTGGGCTACGTAACGGAGTAACTTTGAATCCATCAACATCTCATCAAATTTTTTTATTTTTTGTTTCTGTTTAAAATTTTTATTAAAACTATTCAGCAAGATGTTGAGTACAAGTATTTGGAAGTTACGGGAGCTAACAGACAAAGTGTAAGATTATTTTATTGGCTTTCAATTTTTTTTTACCAATCGAAAGTGTCAACTTCCGGTTTGTGACACGAATACATCTTTCTTAGAAGCACAACATAAGCCACAAACGAATAGAAAGACCCAGAGCAATTTATTTTTATTATGAAACAAAAGTTTGGTCCTGGCAAAAACATAATGAAACCCAATCCCTCATCTAAATACTTAAAAAATCCAAGATACATTACACTACACATAATGACACAAACACTGGTACTACTAGTCCCCTAACTCTTAGGCCTAGGCACTCTAGGGACTAGGACTACGAGACTACGGGTATACACTGTATACTTAACTACGCTATACCTACTCCTAGTATATCATGATTCATTAACAATACTCATAAACTCAACATACAAATCAAATACATGACATAGGTCCTCCCGAAAATATTCTATATGATTATAATGTCAAAGATCAATGTAGACTATTGAGTATTGAGTATTGTAGAAAGAAAAAGAACAATGTAGTCAAATTTAGTAAAGGCCTGCCTAATGAAATAGTGCCAAAGGGATTACTATAAAATAAATTGATTTATCAATCACTTGTTCCAGACTCTGAGAGTCTGAACCCTCTACTATTGTCAGCATTGCCCTAAGCTTAAACTTAAAGAATGAAATTTAAATATATTGAAATGGAAAGTAGGCTAAAAGATCCCCAAAAAACAAGGGGTATCGCAACTTTTATATTAAATTATAAATTAAAGAAATAGGATTTCTATGGGCAATAATAAAAGTCCTAGGCTGCATGAGTTTTTGGTGTAATTTCAAAATAGTGTCAGTGTGCAAAAAAAAGTCACTGTTCAGAATGAAACAAGCAAAATAGTATTCATAATATCCTAGTTGACCTAGCTATGACAAACCTCTGCCAATGATAATCAGTGGGGGAGAGACTGCATCAGGTTAGGTGGAAGGAAAAAATATATGAGACAAGGTGTGGAAAAACCTGAAAAAGAACGCAAAAAAACAACTAATGGTCCCTGGTGAAGTTTCACGACTTTGCCAATGGTCAGCCAAGTTTGGGAAACGCTGCTCTAAGTCTAAGATATAACATTTCAGCAACTTGTTTATATTTGTGTTACTCATTAGTTTGCTGAAAAAGGCTTCTGGCAGACATGTTTGTTATTTTGTTGCATCCCTTTTCAGGTTTTCCCATACCTTCCTTCACATACTATACATGACATACTTCCATAGTCTATGACAATGTATATATTTGTTTAAATTTGATACAAAATCATGGCATTTCTCCATTCTGAATGACATCATCATTTGAATCAACTGCAGTTATAATTATAATTGATTGTACAATGCCGTAAATGCACAAGCATATGACAAATCATGCTTATGCTGTTTCAGATGTATAACATTTAAGCTTGGCTAGTCTAGGAAATAAGAAAATAAAAGCATCAAAAGAATTGGTAATGTCATATCAAGCTGTTTTTGTCTTCACTACATGGATAAAAAAACAATGCTAATATTGAATCTTCATTGAAAAAGTAGTAAATCAGTCTGCAAATTAAAGAGATAATCAAAACTATTGGATGCGAAGAAACTGATTTATAACTGTTTTAGTAAAAATGTTAAAATATGAGATTAAAATCAAGATCAGTCCATCCTTAACTTTTGAGTTTGGTGGACTAGACCCACCCAGGCCAAGGACCTGCACCAGATTTATTCAAAAGATAGGTTATAAAATATTTTTTAACAGTGATCGGGCGATTTTATAGGACTCAAATAACAAATACTAATTAATGCTAACTGTTTTATTTATTTTTAAAAAATTTTTGTTATGGCCGTTTTAAAATAGTTTCAATAGCAGTTTATAAGTTAGTCTATAATAGGAAATTTAAAAAAATGTCATCATGTCACAAGAAATAGTGGATTTTAAAAAAAAAATGGCTTTGAAATGAGACTCAGGCGAGGAAAAATTAAAGTTATATTTCCAGATTTTTGGCTCATGTTGAGCGGACAGGCAATATAATTTTCACGGACCGGTGCCGGTCCACAGACAACCACCTTGGAAATCAGTGATAAAGATTACATTTTATATCTATGTACTGGTAGCATTTTATGATATCCAAGAGCCAAATTGCAGAGAAATAGTTTTAATAACTTATAAGGCTGATAGCAATCAATAAAATGGCATCTATCTATTTATAATTGGTGCAGCACTCTTTCCCACCAACAAAATTCAAGCTCCATCTTAGAAATGGTTAAATTTAAAAAAAATTAAGTTGAGGAAGAGTACAAAACTGCAAAGGTTTAGGTGTGTGGATACCGGTAATCATTTTATATGAATAACAAATGACAGTTGTTGGTTGATATATATAAATAATCATAATTACATTATCACCAGTACAAATGTTGTAATGAACTACTCTGAGGTTGAGACGAAGGTGAGAGAAGCAACAAATGATGATGCTTGGGGACCTCATGGATCTCTCATGAAGGAAGTAGCCCAATACACATTTACATACGAACATTTTCCAGAAGTAATGGGGATGTTGTGGAAGAGGATGCTCCATGACAACAAAAAAAACTGGAGAAGAGTTTACAAGGTACAATGTGGAGAAAGTAAATAACAAAGAAAAAGTCCTTACACAAAAATTCTGCATCTAATATTTTTCTTATTGCATACATGAATAACCATGTACTAAGCCTTCTTCTTCTTTGCATTATTTGCTCCAAGTCCAAGTGGTGCACTGGCAATTTACTTTTTTTCCCCAGTTTTTTGTTTTAAGCTATTCTTTCAAGCTTATTCCACCTTTGCTATTTATCTCACTCTCTCTGTCGAGGTTTCTTCTTGAAGTGTTACATAAATTCTCATTAATATCCTTGATAGAGACTGTCTATAACTATTTGATTGTCAATTCATCCCCATTTGCTTCTCTGTATTTTCTGCTGCACAGATTCACTTCCTGATCTTTACCTTATGATCTCATTTGAAATATAGTTTTATAGTTTTAATTTCAGCCAGGGTTAAGAAGATTTAAATCAACCAATTTTAAATCATTGCTTTAAATCTGACCAATAAAAATCATGAATTTTGATTTTAATTGACTTAAATTATATTTATTTAACTAATCTATAAAAACTAATCTATTTATATTTAAAGACACTTGCTTAGTTGCTGAAAATAACTTTTGTGCTTTTTTATGTATTATATTTTTTTTCTTAATATATAATTATGATTGCACAATTTTGTAGTAATACATTTCATTTTTATTTATTTAAAATTTACAGTTTTTAGAATTGATATAGGGTTGAGAAAGCTGGAATTTTTATTTTACTGGAATTTTTATTTTATTATTCAAATTGTTAAATCAGAAGGCTTTGGAATCAAACAACATAGACAAATGAAAAGATTATGACACTGAAAATTATTTGAAAGTGTGAAACTGGATTGAAATTCTTATTCTTATAGCTTAGATAGAGATTATAATATTAAGCCTATGACTATCATTGATTATAAGTTTTTAAAAACTTTTATTATTTATTATTTGATATTTCATAATCATTTTTTTAAGAATGGAATGAGAAATTTTCAATTGGGAAAGAAGTTTTCAAATCCCTTTAAATGGAATTTTATTAATTTTTTGATTATTATTTTACTTAAGTTTAAATCACTATGTTAAAGTCCAATTTAAATTTTAAGAAATCTTATCTGAATTTTAAAAAAAAATGTTATTTAAATTTTAAATATTGTTTTAAATACTATTAACTATATTAGTTTTAATCCTTATGAACATTAATACACTTCAAAATCTAAATAAATCCTTTTTAACAAGAAAAAAAAATCAATTTAAAATGTTAAAATCCTAATTAATGAAAAAAATCCAATTTTTTACCATTGCACATTTTTTGAAAAAAATTGTAATTTTATCGACCCATCCTTTAGCATCTTTCACAAACATCTTTTGATAAGAACCAGTAATCTCTAGATATTGTAAGTCATACAGCAGGGTTTCGGGTATTTTAAAATTTTGAGGAAAAAATGGACTAATAACTTTTTTTATTGCCTTACAAAGTGTAATGTATAACTTAGAAAATAAACTTGTGACTTGTAATATAAAGTAATATGTTAATGAAGAAATTTTAAAATTGGCTAAACATTTTTTTATGATAACTTAAAAGTCAGTGGACTCTTTGTTCTTTTCCTTGCACTCCCTGTAATGCCATCTCACACTCCAGATTTGGAAACCATGTATTACAGTTCAGTAAATATTTCATTTTTTTCAAAAGCTTTGTAATTTTGTCAAAAGTCCTATAATTGTTAACATTCTTTTTTACATTTTATTTTCTTGTGTGCTGTTAAAACATCTACATTACAGGCACTCATTTTGTTGAACTACCTGATCAAAAATGGATCTGAGAGGGTTGTGACAAGCACAAGAGAGCATATATATGACCTTCGTGGGTTAGAAAACTATTCTTTTACAGATGAACAAGGCAAAGATCAGGGACTCAATGGTTAGCTAACCTTAATTGATCCAATTTTTCATTCATATTGTTTTTGGTTATATTCTAAACCACAGGAATTAAAAATCAGGGATAGTAATGTAGAAATAAATATGATGTAGCTCTGATGTTGTAATCATGCAATTTTTTTTATTGCAGCATAAGCAACTTATACATCATTGTTGATAGTTTTTCAAAATTATTTTTTAAAATTATCGTTTAATTTTCTTATCAGTTCAGAACAAAGAACAGTGTCTTCAACTGTATAACTGTATAATACATTTTTTTTTACAATACATAAATATCTCTGAAACTCATTAAAGTAATTAAAATGCATTGTAAAATCCTAGGATCTTCTTCATTAAGCTTAAATATAAGTTTGTTAAAATTGTATACTTTGCTTTGTTTTAGGCCTTTTAGCTATTATACTGATACATTTCCTTGATCCATGGTCTTATTTTGCAGTGCGTCACAAGGTGAAGGAGCTGCTTGATTTTATACAAGATGATGATAGACTAAGAGAAGAAAGGAAAAAGGCTAAGAAGACAAAAGACAAATACGTTGGAGTTTCTAGTGAAGTAATGGGGCTTGGTGGTGGAGCAGCATATAGTAAGTATTTTTTAACAGTTGCTCTACATTGGGAGGGGTTCTCTTCTGTTATACTTACTTGCAATAGACAGGCATAGTAATACTGCAACAAACTGAGTGATAATCTAAAAATTTAAAAACCCAAGTGTATGGCAGTTTATGTCAGTACTACTTTTTAAAATGATTATATTATATTAATTATATTTGTAACATTTTCTACATGCACAGTTTATGCCTGGATAAGCTTATTGGAAGTGGTGGTGTTTTAATAGAAAACTGCCTGCCATGAGTTTGAGACCGGGTTTGATTCCCAGTTCATGCAGTTTTATATCCATCAGTAACAATTATTTTTTGTCATATTAATTATATTTTTTTAGGTGACCGATATGACGAAGAGCCACGAAGCTACAGAGAACGAGGACCAAACCAAATGGAAGAGATTGAAGATTGGGATAGTGGTAAAAAATCAGTGGTCAGTGGTGCCATTGATAAAGCAAAAGATTTATGGAACCGTGCCCAAGGCAGGCAGGCACCTGATGAGATGTATGACTAGTATGTTTTCTAAGCATGCAATTTTTGGTGCTTTACCTTTTTATAGATTTTTAAAAAAAATGTCTTTCTCTCTATTCATAGCTGAAAGCTGTTCTCTTTTTTGTTGCCTAGCTGAGTATTAATTTGCTCTCTTCTTTTAAAGTTTTTGTGTTTAAACAAATGAAACCTATCTGATGCATACCCCTCCTCATTTTTTTATGTATATTGTTTACAAAACATTTAAACCAATGGCTTAGTTATTATAAAATATGTTAAAGAGAGATATATTTTTATTAAAAATGATACTGTACTTGAAAGCTTAACAACCTTAACACAATCATCTCTCTGCATGATGAAAATGTACATTTTATAAACTCAAGATCGTTTGATTAATATAGGTATTTTTAAATGTAGCCTTGTGGGTATCAAAACTTTTCTTGTTCCTTGTGTTGTCATTTTCTTACACTAACATTAGAAACTTGAGAGTAACCTAAAATGCATTTTTTCCCTCCATTGTTTCAAACTTTCATTTTTTTTCCATTTCTGTAGAATTTAGCATGAAATTAGGACTTTTTTTTGTTTGCTATGTCATATATGTAGATGTTCATAGATTTATGAGTCTTTAAGTTATAATATTAATTTTTATATTTTGTTATAAAGTAATAAATATGGAATCCGTACATTAAAATTACGAAAGTGCCCATAGTGTCTGAAGTACTGAATAATAGATACAATTTATTTTGCAGTGAAAGGTTTCTCACTAAAATTAAAATGTTTGCTTCTAGTGATCCAGAACGTTATGAAGAAGAGGGTTGGGATAAAAGCAAAGAAAAAGAGAAGGATTCAAGAGAACGTAAAGCTGAACGAGATAGGTATGATTTTAAAGATGACGATGAGGAATACACATCAGTGGAAAGAACACATACAACTAAAACTGAAAAGATCACAACAAACAGAAGAACGCGATCCATTGGTAAAAAGCTTGACTTAGGGGCAGCTTCAGGTCTTGGCAAGGATGGAGATAGCCAGGTATGTGCATGTAAGGAGTTTCAGCTGCTGGTCAAGTAATTTAAAAAAACTTTATTAGGGTTCTTGGACAAATTTTAATTTAGTTATTTACATTAGGTGGGTAACATTAATGGTCAGAGGTAAAAATGGAAAGACTTAGTATGGGAAAACCTGAAAAAAGAACACAACTAAACAACCAATGTGTCTGCAGGAAGCTTTCATCAGCGAATAACCAACAATAAAAAATTAAATAAAAGTAAGACTTGGCTGAAATGTAGTATCTGAGATGGCAGCGAGAGGATGTGAGGTTAGAGGTAATAGGTTGGCACAAAGAGCAATATATTTGAGTGTTTAAATTTCTACTGAATTTTTTTATATTCAATGCAGAGTCAAACATCTGCTTCCCATGATTCAGCACCTAGCTTGTTTGATCTGTCAGATCCAGCAGGTGGACAAGAAGGCTTTGCTGATTTCTCTACTTTTCAGTCTGCAGCTGTTACAAATGATGAGTTTAATCCCCGTGGTAAGCTAGACAAAATAAACAGATTAAATTTTATTTAAATATAATTTTAATATTCTTAATGGTTAATGAATGTACGGTAAATGAACTGTAAATTATACAGATTTTGATATTGCCAATATTATGAATTCAATTTTAATTTTTTTTCTTGTACATCATAAAAGATAAACAGATTTAAATGAAAGGGTGTATAAAACAATACATTTTTCAAAAAAGTTAATTTTATGTGAGCTCTTTGTAAAGATTGCACAAAACTTTGTCTTAAAGAGGTATCTCGATTTCTTTTAGCTTCAGGCAGCAATGATTTTGGTGATTTTTCTAAAGTTGGAACTAACACATCAAGGTTAGACTCAAACTTCTTCTAAAAAACGTTATTACCACTCTAGTGAAAAATATAACATTAAAAAAAGTTTTATTTGTTTGTAAAATGAGTTCTCTTATGTCATTGAAAAATAATTCCTTATCATTCCAAGCCGTAAAAGGTAGTGTTCCATAATAAGCAATTATTATATGCCTTTTACCTTCCATATCATGCTTAGGAATGACACAAAATGACATAACCATATGTATATTCTTAATAAGTTTGACACTTTATATCATCTTTTGTCAAAACCTTTTAACACATTTTGAAATTATTCCACAGCACCCAAGGTGGCTTTGCTGACTTTGCCCAGTTTAATTCTGCAACTTCTCCTCCTTCAATATCCCCACTGGTTGCATCTGTTCCTGCTGGCCCAGCCACCACTCAATCTGGTTCCTCAGCAGTCAATGACTTGTTTGATGTCTTCTCAGCTCCCTCTGTGGCTCCTGGTCTTACCCCAATGTCTGCAGGTGGCATGATGATGCCAGGGATGGTTATGACTAACATGAATGTACCCCAAGGAATGAACATGGTCAGTGTTATTTTATTTATAAAAGTGCATTTATGATTATTTTACTAAATTTTTCACTGGTTGGAACATTTGCAATAAGATAAATGCAGGGACTTGAATCAGATCGGGGGTGGAAATGTTCTCACTAGATTTTTTTGTGACACTTAAGTCTCAAATTAATGTGGATTTTGTTTCAAATGAATTTGATTCTTAGTCACATCATCTTCTTTTGTGTATTTTATCTGACAAGTCTAATTTTTAAACTTTGCTGGAAAGCTGCTTAACACATAAGGTTCATATGCAAGAGTGGGTCATCTGTAGATCTGCTTAGTAAATGTCCAACAATCTGTGCCAACTAATTCTTGGATGTTTCCTCTAGGTGCCGGGAATGATGCCCATGAGTGGAATGACACCAGTTATGCAACAGGTAAACATTAACAATTCTCATTTCCTAACTTTTCTCAATTTTTTTTGCCATGCTCTTGGGCATTTATCATGGCATTAGTGTGACTCCACATTACATAATTTATCAGAAGTGAATCATATTATTTCTCATTTGTTGACAGGAATATCATATTTGCTTTGTATTGAGAAATCTGGGTAGTTAGCTGGAATGAAACAAAATTTAGTGACTGGGGATAAGTTGAACTAACAGTATTGTTTTCTTAAAGTGACGTTTGAAAGAATATTGAGAAAATTTTAGATTTGGAAAAAGAGCATGACCTTTTTTTAATGGACGTACATTTCTTCAAAATGCATTATTATATAATTTGTTTTGCTTTAATTTAGGGTGTGCTTTTTTTTTCTGGAGCACGTTTGATAAATGAGGTCCTTGCTAATTATTATTCTTTAAATAGTGTCTATAATTCAGGTCCGGGAATGAACGAAGCTGAAGTTGGTAGCACTTTTTGAATTCTAAAATCTGTAGTGTCTCATAAGAGCAGAAACAAATAATTAATGGGCTCATTGGAATTTATTTAATTATGTTTAAAACATAATTTGTGCAGTTCAATGTGTGGTTAATGTGCTATGAGGATGTGAAGTATTGTCAAACAGTGACATTAAGTTATGATTGAGTTGATTGATATATTTTTTAAAAGAGGTTATGAAGCACTCGTAAGCTGTGATTGAATGGTATTGTATTAGTAAAGACTGGTTTTATGGATGTGCAAAGATTTTAAAATAGGTGAGAGCAGTCACCTGTTACAATTGATTGTAGAGTTTTTATTAAATTGAAACAGACTTAGAGTAGGGGTTGGTTGTAGTATTTAAATGGTGATGGTTGTAGCGAGGTTGTAGATGTGATCTTTGATCCTCAGCCAATGATGATGCAGCAATCGAGTATGACCCAGCCAATGTTAATGCAGCAATCTGGTGTCAATTATCCAGGGATGATGGTCTTAGGGTCAGGGGTCAATTCAAACATGCAGGTAACTTTTTAACGTTGATTTTTATTTTCCCCATTTCTTTCTACGTTGTGCTTCTTAATTTGAGTATTATGTTCATTGTCATAGAGATTTTGTCAAACCCACTTCTGCATAACACACAATTGTTTAAAATCTTTTTGTAGTAGCATTGAAAATTGAAAAAAAAAATACAGTGTTAAACATCCTTTAAACTTAGTTTGTAGATGTGAAAGCTAATAATCATATTTCATTATTTTGTATAAGGGTCTTAAAAATATTTCACTACCATTTACATAACATTATATCTAGATTTGGTTCCTGATGCATTTTGTTATAAAATTATGAGGTGACTTTTTAGTGATTTTAAACTGCCATGACCTAAAGTAATAGACCTGTCTTCTTAGTTAGTGTTTCAAATGGGCCATATAGCTCTTAAGCTGCATCACCTGCACTTGTCTGGGACTAGGTAGAAAGTTAGTTATATTGGTTCTAATCCATGGTTATTACCATTAGGTCAGGCCATCTGGTCTAGCAAGTCAGAACACCAGTGTTAAACAAGGGACTAGTGGAGAAAAGGTCTGTTTATTTTTCGTTGCCCTTTTAAAACCTGCTGGTTCTCATCTAACATGCGACTCCTGCCTGTCGTACTATTGGACATGAACAGCTGAAATTTTTTTAGCAAAAATATCTATCTTCTAACTTAATTGATTTTAAAAATAACACATTGGGTGTGCTTTTTAAAACTGGGATGTATTTTGCTTGTTCTGATATATATGCTTACCTTAAAATGCATTTTCAAAAAATAATATCAGAAGCTCTTTTAAACTTGTTTCTCTGTTAGACATTCTTATAGAATTTAAAATCTGTGCTTCTTAAATAAAAATATTTTATGTGAAGATTTATGAAATGTCAAAACAGCATATTTTTTCTGCTTTAAATTTGTTGTAAATATTCATTTAAAAAAAACATGAGATTTGTGCTCTAAAATGTATCATTTTGAAAGTTGAGAAGCACTGCTTTATGATAAGTGAAAAATTTCAAGATTGTTACAAATGTAATTTGATATTCAGCAAACAATGTATGTGCTATTTCACTCTACATTTATTTAGATCTGGTAAATCTTTTAACCATGCCTTGTGTAACTGAGCAATAATTGAAAAAGTCAAGTTGATGAATTTTAATCTATTCATTTTGATTCAAATGAATATCATTTTATCTTTTAAAAAAAAAATCTATCTAATTATCTAAAAAATTTCTTTGAATTGCTATAATAAATTAATTAGACTTATTTCATGGTTGTCCTATGTTTCTCACCCCTCCATGGTCCTTCTGTGATTACAGCACCCACATAAGTCAACAAAATCACTTAGCATTTTCAAAATAAATTTGAGTTAATAAGTAATTTCAAATATCTATAGCTTTTGATGACAATATTGATGGCTATGACTTGTGAAATTGTTGAAAAACCCTTTAAACACAAGTCACCAATTACAAGTAATATCTACTAGAAGTTTGCTTGAATACTAGCTAGTGATAACCATTCTAACATCTATACTCAAGCTCAGTATGATTTCCTAACTCCTTATAGCTATGAAAATATCTCGATCGAATGCCACTGTCTGAGGTCTGTTGATTGATTCAGAAATGCTCATAAACTAACAGCATTGCTTCTTTGTTTGGTTTCAATATATTTATTTTTGGAAACAGTCATAAAAACATAACCATTTTACTTTCATAATATGACTTACTGTTTAGTTATAGTTTGGTAATGGGCCAATCATACACATTTTTGTATCTTATAAATTAAAAAAAAAATAGTGACAGGGTAAAGACTGCTGCGAAAGGTGGAAGATCGTTTCAAATACACAAAAATGTGCACTTATGTGTCATTTTCACCCCCACCAAATTCTCCCAATACATCCTATATTTATAATGCCCTATTTTACCCTACCAAACAGCTTGTTGTCATGGTGAATCTATTACTCTATTCCATCTCCAAAAAACTAAAAACGTTTTGGCACAATTTTGTATGTGATAACCTCATTGTATTCTTCATGCAATATGCCGTCATCCCTCTATATTACTTTAATAGGGCCATATACTATATATTTACACATTTATTGCTAGATGAGTGCTATGGTTTACATAAATGTGGTTTTGTATTTAGTTCATTGGAGGACAAATGCTTGTAATATAACCACAAAACTTGGATTTCATTATTTTAGAACCACTTTTAAGTGCCATAACCAGTTTTCTGATTTTGGAATACATCTTTTGTTCACACATCTTTAACAGTATGTTGAAATAACATGCTCTCTCTCTTGCTACTTTATTCCATAATAAATCACGAGTTTCTTTATTGTGTGCTGATGTTTTTGTCTCATTTTAATTTTACTTGGCCATTTTTAAGATTGAGAAAAGAGACATGATCAACAAAGTTTAACTTTCGTGTAATAACTTTTCATGTAATAATTTTGCTATCTGTGAATGCTATTTTAATAAACTGTCTCAGACCACAACACCCATACACCATCCACACACAAAAAAAAAAAAGAAGAAAGAGAGAGAGATGTTAATACATTAAATCAAAATATTATAGTAAGCCTTACTGTCTGCCAACATTCTCTGTTTGTACTGATTGTAATTGTAATAACTTTTGTAGTGAATGATGCCCATTTTTGTTGTGGAGAGAGTTGGGATAAGTTAAAAAATAAAGAGACTTCTTCCAAAGTTCTCTACTCATTTCAAAATTTTATAACCAAAAACACTTGAAAGCTTTAATTCTGAGTTCTTGAACTAAATTCAGACTAGTCAGTAAAAAAATATAGAACCAATTATATAAAGATTTTACAACTGGATAAAAAGTCTTCTAAAAATGTTTGAATAAATGTAAAAAATGTATTATTTTCTCTACATTTTTATTGGCATTTTTTTGTCTTAATCATCTGTCCTCTCAGAAGGGCAACACATGGAATGATACACCAGTCAATATAAGCCTGGATGGTCTGACCCCTGGCTCAAAACTTCACAAGCAGTCCTCCCAGGGTCCTTCTCTCAACCAACTGACCGGAGGCCAACCAATGCCACAAGGTATATTTCACTCTTGCACGAGTCAATAAATGGCTGTATTTAATTTTAAATATTCCACTTTTTAATATACATTCTGTGAAAATTTGCCCACCCATTTAAGTGAGAATTATTGTGACATAAGAAATGTTATTATATCATTAGTATCTGTATATGGATGCCTAGATAAAGAAATGTTATTTTATCATTAGCATCTGGATATGGATGCCTAGATACTTGTTTGTGTTATTTACTTAAAGAAGATCTAAATGAAGTGGAGGGAGTCAAAGAAATAGCATCTTTTAAGTATTTTAAATGTGTTGATTAGCTCAGTTATTTGAAGATGAGTTTCTTTCTAGGTTGTTGGCTGTATTATTTAACAAGAAATTTAAAAAGCTAGATTGTGCAGAGCTTGTTGAATATGTAAGCACTTCCAAAAAGCATGGCACATTAGTCATTAACCACTTTCATTAACTGTCCGGCTGCATCAGTTTGGTTATGTCTCTTGTCTTGTCTCATTTAAAATAATACGTTTAATGTTGGGTTCTTTCATTTCTTTTAGATTTTCTTTTCACAACATAAAACTGTTTTCAACAATAAGATTGCTGAAACAAATATAATATAGGTAACCGAGGTAATCTCTATAACAATGAGAGGCTGGTTGGTAGAGCAGACACATGGTGTGTGTGGATAAGTCCTGCTCATATTTGTCATCTATCTCCTATTTGCCCTCCCCACCCCACTCCCCAAGGTGTCCTATGGTACCCTGAAGTGTTTACAGGTAGGCCAGCCCTTGGTGTTCTCAGCATGGTTTCATTCTTTGGCCTCATTTTGTTTGTTACCTTGGTGTTCCTTATTCATTTCCTTGACAGATGTGCATGTAAGACCCCTACCTCTGCACTGGTGGTACTTTCACATTTCTTGTGGTAGCACCTGTGTTACAGATACTACCTCAGAATGGTACTTATTTTCATGTAAAAAAACAAGGAGTAAATATTCTTGAGAGAAGATGCCAAAAGTTGGTA
Source organism: Lymnaea stagnalis (assembly GCA_964033795.1). NCBI lineage: Eukaryota > Metazoa > Mollusca > Gastropoda > Lymnaeidae > Lymnaea > Lymnaea stagnalis. Next base: position 1,127,151 of record CAXITT010000064.1, read on the forward strand.
GTTTAGAACGGAGAACGACTTTAAAGTTCTTATTTTGTTGAAACAAATAAATATTTATGGCCATTCATTGCAGAACTTGTTATATTTCTCTATCAGATTACTCTTTCTTGACTTTAAAGTTTTATAACGACACTGACTTTCTCCGTTTTTAAAAATTTTTTACATTTACTGTTCATATGTTTATGGATCTCTTTTATTTACTGTTCTATGTTACCCTGAATGGTTTATCTTTTTCTGTTCCAGTTTCACTCGATAAGAATTGACACAAAATATGTGAAACATAACATTAAGAAAATCTATCAAACATCCATTTATGTAGATACGGTAATAAATAAGATAAGAAACAGATTAGGACTATAATTCAATGTGGAATAAAATTATTATTTTAAAAATCAAACTCATATTTGTGTACACACAAAATTAAAGCATGTTTTCAAAATTTTCGTTTCAATAACATTTTTTGTAGAACTATGTTTTGGTAGCATCAGTTTATGTCTCAGAGGAGGATAATGTAGAATGCTCCTTGTGTGAACGTTTTTTGTTTCCTTTTAACTACTTTGAAAGAAAGATATCTGTTCTTATTTTCAGCATGCTTAGTCACAGTCAGTGTTGTAAAATGGTTGTCATAATAACTTGAAACATTACATGTCAACATAAGTTAGTTTGTTATAAAGAAGTTATTTATTTTTTTTTGGTTTAGTTTTTGGTTACCCAGAAAGACTTTTTAAAACATTCTTATAATTATTGTAGTGTATCAAATCAGAGTTTTAAAAGAGACTGTCATTAAATACATTGTAAAGCACAGTTGTCAAATGTAAAACATTGATTGTTCTTAGTTGCATGACCAACACCTATGAAGAGGTGGCATACCAGAGACTGGGGTACTGAAGATTTCTTATGGGGCTCTACTAGAAATAAGTTTCCCATTGTGATCTGCTGAATATTACATACCAAGAAGACTATTTTTTTTCTGCCAACTAATTATGTAAATAAAATGAGGAAAAAATGCACCTATTTTTAAACAAATATTAGTTAAGTATAAAGTAATGAGTTAAACATAACAATAATTGTTATTAAAAAATCATGATTTAGGAAATGAAAAGAAATAATAATTTAACTTTGAAGTGAATCAGCTAACTTGAAGTTGTAGGAATTTCATTCAGTCTATGCTTGGATAACATCTGTTGATATGAGTGCATGTGTTAAAAATAGGGTTGCACCAATAAGCTAATTGCTAAAATGGCCAGTACTGAAGAAGGCCAACAATACAAATTTCACAAAATTTATAGTTTCTGACAATCTTACTTAAAATATTTATATGCAGTGTACTTTAGGGATGGGCTAATTTTATCCTGCAGATCAGTGTTTTTCAACCTTTTTATTGGAATGGAACCATTTGGCACATTTAGATTGCTCAAGGCATGTGATACAAGGGCTTGTTCTATTCAAAATAGAAGGAAACTTTTTCACAAGGCAGCCATTGAATGTCAATGTGTTTGGATGAGTGTGGCACGATCCACTTTCACGCTTTCATAAAGTTTGGCGAACTAGCGACAATTCAGAGGTCTCATCTTCATATAATAAACAATTTTCACCAACGTGTCCATCACAGACTGAAACTCAACTCCAAATGTTTTAGCAATTAGTGCCTCTCTCTCTGTGTGGATGAAATAGTGCGTGACCATGATAGCTGGATTCAAATGTCGCATTAGCTAGACAAAACCTTTGACATTTCCCTTTTCAATGCCAACGCAGTCTTTCCAGTTCAAGTCAGAACTGAAAATATGAATTGACAATGTCAGATATTTCTTGTCCTTTATTGTTTCTGGTAACTTCTTACAGCAGAAAAATCTTCACCAATAGTTCTATTTTAATATAGCGTACAAAATTCATAAGATGTGTTTTACCATTTTTTTCTTCCATGCACAGTGCCAAGAATTTATGTGTCTTTATCTTTACTAAAACATGACTATTAATTTAGCTGGACATGTCTGAAATACATCTGCTTGTCTTATTGTCTGACAGTGGAATCTAATTAATGTCAGACACATCATTCTCAACAAACATTATTGCAGACCTGTTTACCCTCAAACTCTTAAAATCGTACAATATCATCACAAAATCGTTCAATACATTATCTTAATAGTAAAAAATAAACATACAGAATATGTAATGTATCCAACTTAAAATGGTACATTGTACTCCAAAATCGTATGAGTAAACAGGTCTGTTATTGTCACAATTTCTCGGGTTGCTGGTAAGATTACGGTTTTGGCAAGTGTATGATTTTATTTTCATTGCAACCATCTCCATTGCAGCATAACTTGCTTGTTGAGCTTTGTCTCTTATCTTTAACTTTTTCTTGGAAGTGGCTGTTTTTTATTTTTGCTGTTTGTTTTTTATAAGTACGCCACATTCTTGAGAGCTACATCTGGATGTTTAGTTGTTAAGTGCTTCATTTAAGCTGGTGCCATGGCACTATTGACAAGTCAAGATTTTCCCCGCAGACAACACAGAATGGGAAAGGGCAGTCTGAATCTCCTGCCCAAAGTGAATCCCATAGCTAAGTTTACTTTAAGATTTTGATTAATGTCAATTATTTGGCATGTTTTGCTCTCATAATGTGGTACTAGCTCTAGCTTCAGTTGACTGCTCTTGAGTTTTATCTTGGTCATCAGTTGTGGTATTGTTTAATTTTCTCTTCTTAATAAATCGATCCATAGTCGCGTGAAAAGAACAGTGTTATGAAAATTAATTCAAACGCTAAAAGCTCATTGTGAAAAAAAACTGAAACAGTAATTAAGTTGATTAACAATGACTAATTACCATACAGTGTGGGTGTCACCAGACTTGGTCTCTGGCGAGTTCAACCATTATTTTTATATTTTTACTGGCCGCCGGAGGAACCCCGGTTAAAAAACACTGCTGTTGATATTCACTCAGGGATCTTAAGTCCCATAGTGATTGCTCATTAGTTGTTGAGACTTGGTTGATGTGGTTGAAATTTGTTTAAACATGATTTATTGCATGCAAAAAGCTTTCTGTTATTTCAATGCATGCATGGTCAGACTCTAATGTTCAGTGTTGTCCACCTGGATTTAATGTTGTAGCAAGGTACCCCAGATATCTGTCTAATGATAGGATGTTATGTTGCAGGCATGGGTCTCATAACTCCTGGAATGGGAGGCATCAATCAAGGTATGGCTAACATGAGCTTGCAGAGCCCTACTAACCCACTCATGCCATCCTCCATGATGGTAGCTGGAAACCCAAGGCCTGTCATGTCCAATATGGGTAAGATGACAGTGTGTCTTTGAAAAATGCTTTATATAAGTCATTTCAGTAATTAGAACTTGAGAATAAATATTACCTATAAAAAAAACTGCAGTGTTATAAAACTCTTGATGATTAAAATGTTTGGCTTTAACTTTAATGAGGTCTTTAATTACTTCATGTGCAACCTCTTGTGCTAAAGACAATATTAGTAGCATTCTTGAGTGTACAATTATTATTTTTGTAAATATATGTTAGATACTATCAGTGGCAATATTTTTGCTATCTGCTATCACTGCTCAGAGTTTAAGAAGATATGATTTAGAAAAAATTGCATTTGCAATTAGTGGCGGATGCTTAAGATATCTCATTTTTTTTTGTAGCATAATACTAATAATAGTAGTTGCCTGAACATGTTAATTATTCTTAGGTATGATGGGTATGGGTCAGACGCCAATGATGACTGGAATGCCACAGGGAACTATGATGGCTGGAATACCTCAAGGCACCATGATGAATGGAATGCCCCAGGGAACCATGATGGGTGGGATCCCTCAAAACCCCATGGGAATTCAGATGATGTCAACAACTAACATGGCAGGCCAGGCATCTTTCCAGAAAAGGACAGACACAGCTTTTTCAGCTTTTGGGAATGTAAAAAATTAACTTTTTTTCATACTATTCTTTGACCTAAGATGAACTATCACTAGACAGAACATAGAGATGTGGTTTGATTTCATGGTTGTGTCTGTCATTGGAGAATTTTCTGCTGCGGGGATTTGAATATGGGATCAAATTGTTTTTATTATTATTGCATATTTTCAGCGGTCTCCAACCTATAACTATATGGCCCATTTGTGTGTCATTAGTTTGTAGCCCGTTTTGAGAACTAGTGTGTGAATGTGGTTACCGTTCATCAGTAATTTCAGTTAACTTGATTAGCCTTTAGTTGATAGAAACAAGCGAAACTGATGGGGTCTTCAGGATGCGGGCTACTGTTAAATATCGAACAATGTATTCAACAACTACAGCAAACTTTGTTATTCAACTTGTGATATTGTATTCCAGCTTATTGAGCTGTTGTTACCCTTCCCAAGCTAGTGAATCAGAGATGTGTTCTCTTTACACAAGTATATGCTTTAGCAATCAAAAGCACCTTGTCATTATACTCTGTTAAATGAAGTGATAACAATGATGAAGTGATCTGTTACAAGAAACATCTATAAATTCTCATCTAGTGTGAGGGAGGGGGCCTGTAAAGCGGGGTGAGGTGGTATAAACCTGATATGAAATCTTTCAACCGTAGGCAATGTGATTTCCAAACCATTGAATGGCAAGTATTAAGGTTTACAGAATGTGGTATATGTAGACTATGTACATCAAAGTGGTTTGTGTTGGGGGTTTTGAATTTTTTTTTTGTCAGTGCACTGAATAGAGCTTGACCTGCAACTAATGGAGTAAGTTAATGTTAACACTTTAAAACCTAGACTCTTCCATTTCCTGGGGTCTAAAGGTGCAGACAAGCAGATCACACACTTTAAATACCAGTAGTGTATGATGGGAAATATCACCAGCTGACAAATGTCTGTAAAATTGTGTTGCTTAAGAACCACTTCAAGGTAACATGAGATAGCTGTTGTAGTATTGTGATTGAGAATGTTGTAGATTATAATCTTTTGTGTTAAGGTTCAAAACCATATTTGTATAACTCAACTGTCAAGCTTGTAACAGAACATGTCATGTTGATTCTTCATTTTTTTGAGGTTGGGAAAGGGCAGTTTATAGCTCTAAAATGCAACATAAATTTATTTGTAATATTTATTTTGATTTATTTAAAAAATTTCATTCCTTGACAATTGAAAAAAAGAAATGTATAAAGTATGAATCTACCCATTTAAAGTTTTGCTTGATTTAAAATACCTATTGATTGAATGCTGTGTGCCCAGGGGTGGTCCTGTACATTTTTTTCTGAGTGATGTGAGATCTCTTGATTATGTGTACACAATTCCCCTTGTTCCACAATGACTAAAATATTTACAATTTTATTGCCAACCCATGCACTAAAAAGTATTTGAAACAGCAACGAGGATTAGTTTCCATTTATACATTTAAATTATTTATGCAGTTGTGCACACTTGGGGTATGTGGTTAGCAAAGCTTATCTTATTATCTGATGTAAGGGAAGACTACATAACTAAACGCACTATATGGATGAGCTACCTGTATGGGATATTACTCTTGTGTAAATCACAGCATTGTAAGGTTCCGGTTTCTGTGTTTTGCTACTTACATTTATTTATTTTACAATGGGATTTAGTATATTTTGACCAAAGCATCTGATAAATTAACTTACTTTTAATTTTAAAATGAATCATTATTTAAACTTAATTTATTATCATACTATAGTATAAATAAATGACTAAAATATTATTATACCATAAATGCATGTAAACAACCTAAAAATAAGCTTGTATTAATAATGTGAGTGAATTTTGAATGATGGACAGTTCATAATTACAATTACTACTGTACATATCCTGTATAATACCTAATCATCATCCCACCTATAACATTGCTCAACCATGGCTTATTCTAAAAAAATGTGAAATGATATTGTTGGGTCTGAAATTAGGAAGCATATTATCTTTCACCCCATCAGTGGAAACAGTTTTTATAGTTAAATAGTATTCTACCTTATAGACCATAATTCAGGAAGTGTAGGTTTGGGCCCAGTCTTCATCTTATGTTTTACAAACTCTGATAATTAACAACTATCCTTTGACTTTTCACTTTGACTGATTCTATACATTATATTAAAGTATGCAGTCAAATAAGACAAGACCATAATTACCACCAAGGCTAGAACTGCTGTCTATGAGTAGGAAAGTTATTTGGAGGTCAGTCCTGATGAATATGCTTTGTTTGAAACAATGAATTGATTTTCTGATACTGTTTTGTATGAAATATAACTATACATTAAATTACATTGATACATTTACATATTATGGTGACACTGTAAAATGCAATATCTGAAATATATGGAACACACATGGAAATTTTTATGTTGACCACTTGTATAACAGTACACAAAGCGTATACTATATGTGGGCAGCAGAGAATTGTTCCTAGAAGCTGCATGTGCATCTGTTGTATTAAGATGATCTGTGATGCACATTTTAAGCTGCTATTTCTACTGCATTTCTAATTGATGCAAATCTTATTTCATGTAAAAAAACAACAAAAAAACAAAATACAATAACCAGCTTTATACTTGTGAATATATTTATATAAGATTGTTCTATAGAATACATTTCTAAACTAAACAATTTCTATGTTTGCTAATGTCAACTTGGGCTGTGCATAGTTGATGCTTTAGAAATCATCACAAATAAAGGGTTCAAGTTATATTTGCTTGTTGTAGTTCACCTCATGTAGTCAACACCAGGGGGGACTGGGACACCGGGAAGATTCCCGATGGGCCGCTAGGACCGGTGATATAATAAAAATATAAGTCATGAAGATAGGGCCGCTTTTTGTTTTTTCCCCGGGCCGCTTTGATTTTTTCCCGGGCCGCTTGAACCCCCCAGTCCACCCCTGGTCAACACATTGTAAGTATGTATTTTAATTTCATTTAAAATACCATTGCCATTTCTTCCTGGCCCTTAAATCTTGTACTTGTAAGATTTTATCCAAGTGCCATTCCCAGTAAAAAAGTTACTCATTCTAAAGCTGATTTAAATACTTTTTAAAATAAAAACTACTACTTAAAACTTATTTTTTTTTCTCTTTTCGTTTTTAAAAAAATTTGGTAAAAAAATTTCTTGTACTTGTAGTGAATGCAGTAATTATTTACTGGAAGTTGATGTACCGGTACTATGGTTGACAGGTTTTATTACAAATAATTAAGGTAGTTGCTGTGTCCCTATCAGAACCCTTATGATTTACTAAAGCAGTCATATCTCAAAACAAATGGACTCCATCTAAAAACTTTAATTTTACAAAAGTAACACAGTGAGTATGAAAGACATTTTATTAAAGGAGAATTCTGAAATTCTATTCTTAGATCTAACGACACTATATTAATATAGTATGGTACAGACACTTGCCACTGATGCATGTAGTGTACATAATTTAGAGCTAGAAATATCCATATTTAAGGCACTCACAAGGAACAGCTGGAGAACTTGGTATATTGCATGCATATCACATAAAATACAGATTGGTACTAGATATTTCGAGTCTCAAAACTTATTTGATCAGTGATGATTGATAAAAAAAATATTTATTTTTAAATAAGTTAAATGCACCTAATTTTGCATGATTGCCCAATGGGATAAGATGTCTTCAATGATATCAAGTATATTAAATATTAAGCCTTATAATTTACTTTGTTAGTTCCAAGCTGTTCTTCTGCAACCTAAATTGGCCACTCCTTTAATTAATAAAATCCAACACAACTTATTAAAATTCACATCAAAATGTTTGCTGACATTTATTATGAAATAATAATCAAGAAAATACTTGACCCTAACCAATCTGTACACAAACAATGCAAAGTCCCAAAATATTAATAATACAAGCATTACAACACTTATGTAAATTAAAACCAGTTTTGTCCCATACAGGGATGTAAAAGTTCTTTAAAATTTCTCTCAAAACATTCAGATTTATTATCGCTCTTTTGTTAAGACTCATACTCAAGTCAAGGCAAAAGAAATCTAACCACAGCTGTTGTTAAAAAAATAAATAAAATCTAACACACACACAAAATAAGTTGTGTTAAAATAGCTACTTAATAAAAGCACCAAAAGGAATAAATTCACCCCCCCCCTCCCCCCAGGTCCCTCTATCAATAGAGAAATTTTATCAAGATTCATTTGGATACTTTTGCAGGAAAATAGAAGAGCATGTGTTGCCCCCAGCTGGTGTGCTGCCTTTACAGTAATGAAAGCTCTGTTGAGGCATGATAATATGTCACATTAAACCAACTTAATTATAAATTAAGTTTTTGAACTGGGGCAGCAAAACCTAAAATACATTTCATGACACTGACCTGCATATAACTATGACAAGATGTCACCAAGGCATTTTATCTACTGTTGATAAATCAAAATAAATCTGATAAATTTTTAGAAACTCCTTTTAGGGGCTATGAATAAAATAGCAAAACGAGGTAAGTGTGAAGCTTAAATAAGATATCTTATTCAAGCTTCACGCATACCTCATTTTGCTATTTTATTCATTTACTAAGCAGTCCTTTCATTTATATTTTTTAGGGGCTAACAGCTCAGCTAGTAAATTTTTACTTTCATCACTGGTATCCTTAGTTTTAAGAGCATTTCATCATGAAATACTAAAAAGCTGCCATTAAATGACATTAAAATATGCAGTTATTACATTTCTATCCTTTAGGCTTAATGACATTAAAAAATGCACGCTTGACAGAGGAAATGCAAATTCAAGTTAGATATATATGTAAAATAAATTGAAGCATAACATGACATTAGATTTTTGAATATTTACCTTCTAAGTTTTAGTCTTCCCTACATTGAAATATTTTGCCACATTTTTTTAAAATTAAAAAATTATAGATGACTACTCCAAAGATGAATTTAATTATTTTGGACTGATAAAAAAATGTATATACCCACATCTTTTTAATTTAAACAATAACATAACAAATCATATTTATGCTGAATTGTCTTTGAAAAGAAAAATTGATATAACTAAGCACCACCATCATAAATTTATAAAAATTAAAATTTTACTATGCTTATACTTATACTATGCCAGTCAGTAGTTGCAAGCAACTTTTTAGTATTAAATAAAATGACAGTTCTCCTTCATAAACAAAATATTTGACTCCATTTCAGAAAAGTCTAAATTGATAAAGAAATGTTGATTATACTGGGGATATCGAAGCAATGACCAATAAAAAAGTTATTACTAATTAAAGCTTCCAGCCACTAAAAGATTTGTAAACCAAAATCTAATCTTCAATTGTCAAGATGCAGAAAATAACAAAATAATTCTAGACAGTTTAGTCGGAAACGTTCCAAATCTTAATATTAGAGTCTTGGCCTGCTGTCACTAATGTGTTGTTGTCCAACCATTCAACCTTGTTAAAATGACTCATAGGATGAGCTGGGGAATAAATATGCAGTAATAGTTGACAAAGTCGCTGTCCCGATTGTTATGGTCAATTTAACAAATATTTTTTTCCAGTAAAATTACATTTATCATCATTATTCAAAACTACACTCTATCAATGGTTAAGCAATTTAAAAAAAAAAAAAAGAAGCTTTTTACAAGTTATATATGAAATATATGGAACATGAAATTAGTTTTTGTAATTGGATAATGTTAATTTGAAGCATATTACTGAAAAATTCTCCTTCCTCATATGATGTAAATTAACATTCTAGAAAGAATAATTTGTCACTTTGGCATTATAATACAAGTTAGCTGATTAAAAATCCACCAAAATATATAAAATGCAGCTGAAGCATTTCCTTACCTTTAACATGTGGCTTTTCCCCTTTAAATTTTCCAAACTCCCACATTATGAGATGAGAATCAATGCTGCCAGAAACAAACCTCCTTGAGTCTCCTGACCATTTAATACAGGTTACCTTGGCTGTATGTTGCTCACCCCAACCACCAATCTCATCCTAATGAGCAAGAGAAATAGAAAACAGAAGCAGATAAAATTATCTTCATTTACTACTGTGAGTTTCTCTGAGGTCTAAAATTTAAAATTCAAAAAATAAATACCTTTTTCTTTGGAAAGAATAAAGCGTAACTTCAGTATTATGGTAAATTATAGGAAACAAAAAACTTGCCTTCCAATCTTCAACATTAAGCAAGCTGATCTTGTTTTTGGCTCCAAAAGCCAACCATGCACCATCTGGTGAGTAGTCCAAAGCCATGACCTCAAGAGCCTCCTCTGTTTTGGTTTCTGTCAGTGTACCATTGCTCAGTTTATAAATGTGGAGTTGAGTTTTCTGAAGATTTAGATAACATGAGTTCAGGCATTTCATTTAATAAAGTTTTCCATTAAAGATATTATTATGTAGAACAGAGGAGATCAACCTTTAAGCTTCACTAGGCCAGATTCGAAAAAGACTTGTTATTTTGAGTCACACATAAAATACACAAAAACTGACGATAACAGATGAGCAACAAACAAAAACTTGGAATATATAGTTAACATATTTAAGTAACATAATCTTCATAAATTAATATATTTTTTTTAGAGAAGTAAAAGACAAGATAGCAACATGAAATTAGTGAGATGATTAAAAATGTTTTTGAGACACTAATTATTGGATATTTGGTTTGAGTTTTAATGTATGTGTGCTGCATCCTTGAAAATAGCTGCACACAAATGTAGGATTGTAGGTGATTCTAAATGATGACATGAACAAGATATGATTGTGAAGCAAGGGAAATTTTTTATATTTTCTCAGAAGATGTATAGAAGTCCAATAAAGAGAAATTATAAAATTTATCTTAATGTTAAATGTCAGATTGTAGCTTTACTTCTTCCATTTGATCATTTGCAAGTAATATGTTTACGTCTTATGGAATATACCAAAAATTTGGGGATTTTTTTTTATTAAATCTTGTTTTATTTACACAAATTGTTTGTGTCTTATAAATCTACTTGCCATAGTGTCAGTTTCATTTCAAATGCTGTTGTAGTTTGAAAAATTGGATTCATCTGATGGTATTTAACTCGTTTAAATGAGTGGTCAAGTCAACTAAAAATTCGTGAGCCAGTTTTCAATGTTGAGTTCTGGCACAAATTTTGTTTTTGATTCCACAAATGACCCTACTTCATTTCGCATATGATAAAAACTTTTCAAAATTTTTACCTCGACTATACTATCTTACTTCCAAAAAGTATATTTTAATTATGTCCCAATGGTCAGCATCCATAAATTTAAGTGATTACTGGATTTGGTGATGATTTGATCCCTTGAAATTTACAGACTAGATGACATTCTGCATGACTTATCCATCTCTAAAGCATCTGCGCAATGCATAGACACTTCATCAAATGTAAATTTTTGGAAGTAATTGCAGCGTCTTCTTTTAATTTTAAAAGTCCCCCTCTTAACTATCACGGCTGGGGCACCATCTGTAGCTATACGAAATATGTTCACAATAGACAAAGAAAATTGCATGAACGTATGTCGTTTGACTGCTTCCTCTAAATCTCTTGATTGTTCTATTTTATAAATACGCCTGGCTATAGTATAGCCTGGTGAGAAAGACTGATTTTTAGACAAATTTTCATTTTTTCGGGGAAAATTATATATGCATTGCTTTCCGTACATTTCTTAATACCCCACCATCCACATACAGCTTTATTATTTATTTTTGCTATAGTTTTGAACCACATAACTAACTTTTACAATAGAATCGGATAAAGTTGTTAATTTTTTGGAAAAAAACAACTTTGTTGAAATTATAGATTTTAAAAAGTTTTTAATATTATTAATTGTATTTCAGTTGCAATCTCATAAAATGTGTAAGTTTGTTAGGCAGCATTCAAAGCCGTCTTGGGCCATATGCAACCCATGGGTTAGACTCCCCTGATGTAGATTTTAATTTAAAGAGTAAAAAAAATCAATCCATTGACCTTTTCCTTATATGCACTCATATATGTTCTTTTGGAGCTCTCCAACAGGCTAGAGGATCAGTGCTCTGCAACCTATCTTTCTTTTATTTGACATAGCTGAGTCATCTCTGCAGATGGTCCATCATCTTGAAGAAACCCACATTTTTGGTCCATTCTTGTCGCATAACATGCAATTTTTAAACCAATCATGTTGAAGAATGAAATTTCCTTCAGCACATTTTGTTTTGCAGGATGGAAGAGACCATACTCATTTGTTGTATTTTGTTGTTGTTTTTTCGGGGGGGG
>CAXITT010000064.1:1139878-1175098 GCA_964033795.1 Lymnaea stagnalis
TAACCCAAACACACTAAGACTATCTTAACCCAAACACACTAAGACTATCTTAACCCAAACACACTAAGACTATCTTAACCCAAACACACTAAGACTATCTTAACCCAAACACACTAAGACTATCTTAACCCAAACACACTAAGACTATCTTAACCCAAACACACTAAGACTATCTTAACCCAAACCCACTAAGACTATCTTAACCCAAACACACTAAGACTATTTAAAAAGTTAAAAAAAAAAAAAAAAAGTAGCAACCTCTTTGGTAAATTTAAAATACTTACATGATGAAGGCAGGCAACAACAGCAACACCATTCTTGCTGTCTACAGAGCGGGGTTGGGATTCCAGTTTCAAAGTGTCATTGCTAGAGGGAATATTAACAACAATTTACTCTTACACTTTCATTGAATGCATGCTCAGTAATTTAATCGGCTCAAACATCTTTGATCTTTCTTAAAGTGGGGAGAAAAAAAAAAGAAAGATATTTGATTAAAATTTTATTTTTTCTATGAAGTTTTAGTCTGATATAAGCCAGTAAAATATCATGTGCTAAAAATAAATGTAATTTCTCTGGTCCATTAACAACTCAAACGTTTTAACAATAACTGGACGAAAGGTTTAAGCTTGTGTTTTCTTAGGACTTAATTTTCGTTCTTGCTCTTCTGACATTAAGCTATTCTGGGGTTTTATTAAGTTACATAAACCACTACCCCCACTCCACCTGAAAACACAGATAGCTCATGTTTTGTAATCTAAACATCTATCAAGCTTAAATCAACTTAAGAAAAACAAGTCAAACCAGAAAGCTTGAGGAGCATTTTTCCAAACTAAGTGCAGTTACATCAAAGCATTTTTTGTAAGAAATATATTTAAAGAAAAGAGTAGACCAACCTGTATGCTAGGCCTGAAGTGGGAGTAAACCTGATGGTGTCATCCATGGCAACAGACACCAAGTAGTCACCATCTAGCACCATATCTGTCACTTGGTTGGTGTGACCTTTGCCTTTTACATCATCATTCTCCCCTGTTGTAGGATTCCAGGAGACTAGGGAGTGGTCAAGTCAAATAAACAAAAACCAAGGTTCTAAATGGGGTATTGATAAATTTAAACTCTAGATAATACCTTATATCTACATAAATATCATGGAAAATCATTTAGAAAAATTGTAGCCTTTATTTATTTTAAAAATCAAATGACTAATTTGATCAATAAACAATTACACTGACTTCTAAAACATTCAAATATCAGCTATTATAATACTGTTCAATATTACTCTATTTAAATGTGAAGTCTATATAAATTCATTTAGATTTGATGAAAATTGTTTTGTTTTTTTATTGAAATGAGAACTTTTAGCTTAAAGATGTTTACCTTTGGGCTAAAAGTTCTCAAGTTTCTGCCTTTCCTAGCAAGCACACATTCCATACACGCCACAGTTTAGTGATACTGTATCAAAGTTTGAAGGGTCCGTACCCATTTTAAAATTTATTATGTGGTTAGAATATTTTGCTAACATTTCTATGTTGAGGAAACAACCTGATTTCATCTAATATTCAATTACTAATCCATATACAGTGGAACCTCTCATACGAGCATAATTCGTTCCAGAATCTTACTCGTTAAGCGAAACACTCGTTAAACAAAACAATTTTTCCCATACAAATCAATGTAAAATACGATAATGCGTTCCATGCTTAAAAAATACTAATTTTTCAAAAATGTTTATTAACATTTATTCAAATAAAATTACCTACTTATGAATTGTTAAGGAGTGTAACAACTTGGAATACAATTTAGATTTGAAACAAAAAACATAAATAAAAATATGAATTTATGACAAATAATTAATTCTTTTTAACTAGAAAACTGTCTAAAAGACATTTGTTTTTGCAGACGCTTCAAAATTTGACGAAAATGTGTCACAGCATTATCATTTGTAGCACGAATAGCCACCTCCTTATTAGGGTGATACTTCTCAGTGTACGATGCAACAGCTTTCCATGCTTTCAGCATTTCTCTTATTGCGCTAGAAGATTGTTGCTCTGCTACTTCCTGCTCCATTAATGAGCTCTCCTCCATAATTTCTTGCTGTATAACACTATTCAACTCCAAAAGCTCTTCGGTGGTCAACTCTTGACTGTGCTCTTTCACAAGCTCTTCACTATCGTTGTTGTCCACCTCAAGTTCCATGATATTGGCCAATGACACAATCTTGTTAACTGTAGACTCCACAGGTACTGTTTCAAAATCACATTCAACAACACCCTCTAGCCGAAGTTTTTTCCAAGCAGAAGTGAGGGTCCTCTTGGTAACTCCTTCCCAAGCCTTGTCAATCATCTTGAGGCAAGCAACGATGTGAAAATGATCTTTCCAAAACTCTCTAAGAGTGAGATTTGTCTCTTCGGTAACTTCAAAACAATGCTCGAAGAGTGTTTTAGTGTAGAGTTTTTAAGAGTTAGAAATAACCTGCTGGTCCATAGGCTAGAGTAACGGAGTGGTGTTGGGAGGCAGAAACTGGATATTGATGAAATTAAATTCTTCATGAATATCATCTTGTAGGCCTGGAGGATGGGAGGGCGCATTGTCCATAACAAGCAAGACATGGAGAGGAAGATCCATCTCAAGCAAATATTTTTTTACGGATGTACCAAACACTTCATAGATCCAATCAGTGAAAATTCACGTGTCACCCAGACCTTCTAGTTGGATCTCCACATCACATTTAGTCTGCTCTTCTGGAAATTACACTTCTTAAATGCTAGTTGAGTTTCTGAATGGTAAACAATGGTTCAATTTTCAAATCGCCGCTTGCATTGGCACAAAACAGCACCGTGAGGTGGTCTTTCATTGGCTTGTGGCCTGGCAATGCATTCTCTTCTGCTGTTATATAGGTTCGCTTTGGCATTTTTTTCCAGAAGAGACCCGTCTCCTCACAATTAAAAACTTGTTGCGGCTGGTAACCCCAAGATATATGAGCTTCTTGAAGTCACTGATGAAGTTCTCTGCTGCTTTTGTGTCAGAGCTTGCTGCTTCACCTGGTGTTTTCTTAATGAGGTCAGCGAAAATTAGTTTCGCCTTCTCACAAATAATGTTTTCGTTAATAGTGTCGCCTTGTAATCGCTTCTCGTTTATATTAGAAGCAATCTTTCAACATCATCAAGAATACATAACCGTTTCAAAGACATTCTTGATACTCCATTTGAAGCATCCATCTCCTTAATTTTGTTTTTGTTCATGAGAATAGTGCAGATCGTTGATGTTGACTGATTGTATGAGCGCACTAGATTAGCAACGCTCACACCTTGTTCTCGCTTTTCAATGATTTTACGTTTCATTTCAAGTTATTTTTCCGTCTTATGATTGTCTTCTTGTGGATTTTTCTTCGAAGACATTTTAGCACATGTTATTACACTTTGCACATAAAAAAATTACAAATACTGTCTGAATACAAAATTTGTAAAAACCGGTGATCACACACGAAAACTATACGCTAACAGACCGAGTGCTAAACACAGACTAATGCATCGGCGCGGAAGTCCCGGCTCACAAATGAATGTCGGGAAAAAGGGACTCCCCCTTTCTGCATAACTCGTTATGCGAATTAATCGTTATGAGAGGTGCTCGGTATGAGAGGTCCACTGTACATGGCTTGAAAATTTAATTTGTAAAAAAATGTTTAACAGTTATTTTAAATACATCCCCCGCCCCCCCCCTGACTCCCCCACCCTCACAACTGACTCCCCCGATATATAAATAAATAATTTTCTTCATTTGTTAGATATTAAAGTGCTAGTAAATAATACTAGGTTAAAAGTTATAGAATTAAAAGCTCAAAGAAAATAATTATAAGCCTATTTCAGTTGGCTGGCAAGAATTTCCACAAAAAAGTCAAGAAAGCCATTGGCTTAATTCCCTCCACCAGATTATTGTTTTGGTGCTGAAAAGTAACTCATTGAAAGGATACTGATGAGTCCATCACTACTGGCTGTATAAAATTTGGAGTTCCCTACTGCAAGTGCCATCACTGGTTTATTATGCCCCTGGATGAAGAAAATTAAATTCATGATTGAAGCAACAGAAACGCCAGAAGTCACAAGAAAATAAATACAGATAATTTTCACATAAATAAAAACATGCCTTACTAATAATAATATAAACAATCCTACTTATTCATGATTCAAAAAAATTATACTTGAGATATTCTCCACCATTGGTATAATCAAATTTCACCATAAAACATAGAGTTTGTGTTTGTATTACATAAATATATTTTTAAAAAAAAGAAAAGAAGATAAAACCTTAATGATCTTAGAAGGTTGAGATGGATTGGAGACATCAAGGTAGTTAATGTAGCCGGACAAGGAAACTGTGAGAATAGTCTCCCCTTGCCAGAGACAACCAACTTGCATATCATTAACTTGGGTCCCCATCACAAACTCACTGAAAAAAAAAGGAAAACATAAGCCACATGTAAGATTCTGGTATTACATAAAGCTAAGATTGTCCATATTTAAAATTGAATAAAGCCCTGCAAAATGAAGGATTTGTAAAGAGACAACATTCGGTTGACTTACGCCTCCACTGAATTTCCATCAATGTTCCAAATTTTGGCAGTCTTATCTCCTGATACTGTCAGAAGTTTCTTACCATCAGGACTGAAACACATCTGTAAACAAAATAACAACTCAAATGATTATCTCTTTTTTGGTTGTTGACAGGTTAACATAAAACTCCAAAAGGCTAATGGCAAGTTTAGTTAGTAAGTGGGATTTAGATGTAAAATTATTAACATATTAATAGAAAAATGTAATGTTGTATTAATAATTAAACAACTAACCGAATAAATGCCCCCACTGTGTGCTTTAGGTGCTCCAAGCTCTCCAGTTAAATCTGACGTTTTTCCATCATAAATATAAAGCTGAGAAAATAAAAGCATTTAAAACATTGCCTTCTTAAAATCTGCTAATTTCATCATAAACAATTTTCTATGTTCTTAATGAGTAAAATAAAAGCATAAATATATTTTACACATCAGTCAGCAAAGCAAAGAATCAATTCATGCAAGGTTACGAGTCAAGAAAGAACATACCGTACCATAATTCTGAGCCTACCTTTCCATCTGCACCACCTGAGATAAATTTCTCACCATCAGGACTATAGCGGACACAGTTAACAAAGTTCTGATGTTCCTGTATAAAAGAAAAAAAATATGAAAAAGAGACATAGGGACAAAAAGTTGTGAACATGTGGATACGTCTATTTTTAATAATAAACATTATTGAATGATAGAAGCCTTCACACAAATTTAGTCCAGATTTTAGGCCTTTAATATTTTAATGGTAAGGATAAAAAAACAAACAACAAAATTTTTACTTTTCAGATTCAGAATGACTTACTGTCTTAGAGCATTTGAACTTGAAGGGTGGTCCTTCGTAGAAAATAACAGAAAAATCTTCACTGCCAGTAACAATCTTCATGGGTCGCCCCTGCCTAATAGCAACACTATTAATAGGTTTGCTGTGACCAGAGATTTCTCCAACAGAATTGCCAGAGTCAAATGAAAAAACCCGACCAAAACTGTGGACAAAAAAAATTACAGTTCTAGCTAAAAATAATTCTCAATCTTTTGTTTCAACACATAGAAAATTTCATAATTAACACACTCAACAATTAAAGGTCCCTTGGATAGAATTTTAAAAACAATGTCCATAGGAATGCAGGAAGACCATTTTCAAGAAAAATTCAGTCACTGACAATTTATTTTCTGGCTTAAAATGTAATATAATAATATTTAACGCCAGGCAAAGTGATATGTGTAAGAACGGTTACTTTTTTAAACTTTAACAATTTAATGGGGAACTGTAAGTGATACAGCAATGATCCTAGACACATAATTTTACATATGTACGTTGTGACAGAAAACCAACTCACATTTCTCGACCCTCTCCAACAACACAAAGTTTTTGACTGTCCATTGTCCAGTCTAGATCTTTGACAGGACCCCCAAGTGCCGCATGCTCAATTTTCAGAACATGTTCTTTATTAACAGTGTCCCAAATGCGCACTTTACCTTCTTTGTCTATAAAGTATAAAGTATTTTACAATTTTCAAATGTCCATAACTGTATTTTAGTTCCATTTATATATTTAAACATTGCCATAAAAGAGAAATAAAGGATAAACAAAATGCATGTAAAAAAAATGGGCTCAATCAATATGAGGAGTGTGAAACAACTTAATCCTGACAGTTGAACTTTTGCACAAAACTGATAGTTAGCAGTCATTTAATTTTTAAAAAAACTTACCAGCTGAGGCTATGTAAAATCTGGATGGTGAATACTTGGCCAGTGTTGTTTCTTTTGAGTGTTCTGAGTAAACTTCACAGACAGCAGGATTCTGCACAGTCAACATAATATATTTTTAAGAGCTACTACTTAGCAGCATTATAGATATTTACACTTGGTCATGGGATCAAGTGAATTAATAGATATCCTTAGCAATTCTGAAAAACTGTGAAATGCACACAAATATTTATAAAAATTTAAAAAGGTAACATGCATATTTAAAAAAAAAGTGGTTACATTTGCTAAATATTATTTACCTTAATATTACGAATGAAAACATTGCTTCCATTACAGTACAAGAAGTTCTCCCCCTTTGGATCGCCATTAATGACAATGGCTTGACCTCTTGTAGTTCTAGGCAATGAGGCCAACGTATTCCCTGAAAATAAAATACACAAAACTTTATTTGCAATACAGCTCTTTTGTTCAATTTTGGACAGATTATCAGTTGTGTTTAACCAGTTTAGACTGGAAGCATTTAGAATATTATCAAGCATATCATTAAAAAGGAAGATATATATGATAGCTTAAAATTCCAACTATGATAAAATATTAAGTATTATCTGAATTAGTACATAATAAGATGACCATTTAATGTGATGGTCATGTTTGCCATGGAAAGAATTAAGAAAACTATTAATAATTATGTGGACGCCATCAACCTTAGTTAATAAAAAAGCATCCCAAAACTGGAAATTTATTAAATTAATATATCTGGTTTTGTAGTGTTGTGTCTACAAGACACAGATTTGAGATTTCAGGAGTAGGCATATTCAATATTTAAATTAAATATTTGCATCTTTAAAACTGAACATCAAATCAACATATGCTGTAAAAGCTTAAAATTAAGTGATGTGATTTACCATTTAAAAATACCATAAAACTTGACAAAAACTAGGCATATAATATGCTAATCTTCAAATTGATCATCTTCTTTCCCCTTATTTAAATAGAGGCCATTCACTAATTGTCTAAATCTTGTTCTGAGCCATTCTTTCAAGATAATATCAATTCTTGTAATTTTTTAAAATTATGTCAAGGTCCCTTATCTATGTGTTCTGCAGTCCTATCTCTCACATACCTTGTGGATACCACAACAGAGACTTTGGTTTATTTTCTTAGTACCTTGGTGACTTAAATAGTTTTCCCTAACATCCAAATTATTCTTACATGCCAGGTACCAATCCTGGTAGTTCTCTTTGATATCTGACAGCTAGTGGACAAATCAGCTCTTTTAGTTTGGCTGATCCACTACAGTCGCCCTAACATGGAGCCCGTCTTCATAGAGGATGGAAAACTAGTGATATTTTGAATCCTTCTGCTGAATTTTATTTTTACAAATGTGTGTTGCTTGCCCAATTAAAAAAAAAATTACCAATAAAAACCTCTTATAACATGCAAGCAGGGTGACAGTTTATTGTAATTTCTGCTCTTTATCAGTTACAGTACAATTCCCTTACTTACATGGTGATTTCTTCAAATTTTTTCTTAACGATACTACTCAGCACCATCATGCCAACTACCACCGAAATGGAAACAAAAGTTCATATAGGCATATACATTTTTCAGAGATGAAATTGTAAAATGATACTGCAGCTGTCAGTTTGTTGTAAAAATTAAAATGTAAAAAGGAAACAATGTTTAAATAAATACTGAAATACATATAAAATGCCAAAATAAAATCATTGCTATTTGAATGAAGAAATAAGCTCATTTGTGATATATCCGGCGGGCCACAACATTTAACGAGGCCACAGCGGCTTGCTCACCCCTGTACGTAGGAGTCTGATTTTATTTCCATTAAAATATTGTGGTCTAAAACTATTATTGCAAGTTGTATACTATTGGGAGAAGGGAAGAGAAGTGATGAAACAAAATTGGGGCATTAAAATTTTACAGCTGCTTAGTGATTTCTAAAAATAGATTTCAAATGTCACTTACTAGATCTTATATTAACTAATTATAAAAAGTGTTGGACTGCGATAAAGCTTTAAAATAGATTAATTAGACACCAACAATTTGTGTCAATACAACAACATAAGGTAAGCTTTAATAATAATTTTACAGAATACAAAAGTATACGTTTCAGCACTGATGAAGGCATGTGCAGAAACGTATACTTTTGTATTCTGTAAAATTATTATAAAAGCTTACCTTAAATTGTTATATTCACACAAATAGTTGGTGACTAATTAAACTAGACTAGATCTTATAGAATATGTCAAAGTCTAACACTTTTGTGCGGAGCAGTTGAGACTGTATTTTTTAAACAAATGTAGTTTTGAAAAAAGGAGAGCTGATGATAACTTTAAAATCATCCATGCAATGTGCACGTCCATTTATGTAGCCAAATTTGAATGACAGGGTTGATTTGAGAATGGAAGATCCATATATAATGTCCACAAAAAAAACCCATCATAGTTTCATACCCCCTCCCGCACCCTAAGAAAGCGTATGAAAATATTGAGGGTGGGTGTCACCAGAATGTACCTATATTTATACATAAATTCTACAATAATGATCCTGACAGTCTCACATAGAGCCAACTGTCTCCTAAAAACTGTTAAAGCAACAATTTCTTATTAGGCATATTAATGTGATAAAATAATTGCCACATTGTTTTGTAGTTATGTGCATACTTATTTAATGCTTTGTGTTTTCATAAAAAGCTCACTAGATATCACTCAGTCATTCATTGCAGCAATATTTAGCCCTAGTGACAACAAACTATAGTCTTTCGGCGCTGAGGGCGTAATTATTTTGTCAGGTGAACAACCTCCTTTACCCTCATACTCATTGGTGGGTAAAAAATATTTTTAACAGGGTCTCATAAAATGATAGTTCTGATGAGTTTTGGCGTAGAAGCTGCAAAGACTCAAAATCATTTGCACGCCAATAGGTGTGATACTCTTACAGTTACAGCCGCCTGTAATTCTGTAATATGATACTCACTAATATAATTATCAGAGTAGGCTGGACTAAATTAAAATGCAAATGACAATAACTCACTATGACTATGACACAATAAATGATCATAGCCTGGATAGGGCGGATAAGTTCCAACAGTCAACAGTAATAATTTTATGATTAGGCTCAGGTCATCTTTTTCTTCACTATTTCATTCGTAGAACTCTTATACTGCAAGAGCAACTTGGCTAGGCCAACTGTAAAATATAAAATTAAACTCTTGTCTCACACTTCACACTCACTTCAACAATTGTCAACATTCAACTCACTGACTCTGCTCATCTGGGCACTCAATCACTCATTTAAAAGCCCCACAACACATTTTTAAATATTTTTAAAAACACGTTTGATGTAAAATTCAACAAATCAAGATTGAATTAAATCTAAACTTACGCAAAGAAAATGTCGTCATGTTAAAATAATATTAGACAAACTTTCACTATCACTGTAATGTTTAGGTAAGTTCAGATGATTGATTATAAAGGTACAATATAGTTTACTTCCGCACTCAGAGCCGGGCAGGAAGTGGGTAGGAGGTGTTATCACGCATGCGCATTAAATAGCAACACACACCCTATAAGGTCATGTCTATATTGAGAAAACTAAGGTTAGAATAAAAATGGACCTTTTATGGTTTGATAATAACTCATGCCAAGTACGGTTAAACTAGCTCTTTAATTCGCCAGAAAGACTAGGAATAGAATATGAATTGGATTATGAGAAGCTCTTTTTGCTGACGGAAAGGAATTACAATCAAAATCCAGCCCGTTCATCAGTAGGAAGGTCACCATGGCATAAATAACAATGAAATTAGTCATAATTATTGAAAACAAAGATTATAACATGAAGTGAAGTTCCATTTCATTTTACATAGTCACATTGGCATAGCTAGCTAGGTTTAGTGCTGGCCAGACATGGGCGCCCGCAGGTAGGGGCAAGGTGGGGCACTTGCCCCCCCCCCCCGGATTGATTGGATACAAATTTTTAGACAAAAATAGACAAAAAATTTATTAAAGTAAAGAGAAAATTAAGAGAAAGCAACTAAGCTGATGTCCTGTCCGTTCGTTCACCATACAAATACGCTACAGTAAATTAAAACCATATTTATTTATTTATTTATTTAGGCATTTTTATATAGCGCTTACCATAAAGCTCTAAGCGCTTTACAATTATGAAAAACATGTAAACTAAGTAAAATAAAAAGGAGACACTAGGATAGTAACTACTATACTATAGAAACAATGAAAATGGCTATAAAACGAGGACACTTTGACACGTTTTGGCCTATACTTCAGGATCAACCCGAAACAGAAAATGAGGCAGGGCAAGGAGGGTGCATCACAGGTCATAGGCGGACCTAAACAGATGAGTTTTAAGGGACTTTTTGAAAATGGACGAGGTTTCACAATGACGGATATGGAAGGGGAGCTGGTTCCAGAACGTGGGCGCATGGAAGTAGAAGGAGCGTTCACCGATGGTCTTAGTTTTAGTTCTTGGGATTGAGAGGGTTCTACTGTCAATGGAAGAACGTAGTTGTCTAGTGGGGATGTAAGGAAGCAACAGTTCAGAGAGATAGACAGGAAAGTGAGGGTCAGTGAACGAGTTGAAGCAAAGATTGGCAGACTTGTATTTGATGCGAGAGGATATTGGAAGCCAGTGGAGTTGCCATTGTGGGGATGTAAGGAAGCAACAGTTCAGAGAGATAGACAGGAAAGTGAGGGTCAGTGAACGAGTTGAAGCAAAGATTGGCAGACTTGTATTTGATGCGAGAGGATATTGGAAGCCAGTGGAGTTGCCACATGTGTGGTTGAATGTGGTCATGTTTCTTTGATTTAAAAATGAGTCTGCATGCTGAGTTCTGTGCCTTCTGAAGTTTGTCTATGTGGTGTTGAGGAATGCCTGCGAGAAGAGTGTTACAGTAGTCAAATT
The DNA here is from genome assembly GCA_964033795.1 of Lymnaea stagnalis. NCBI lineage: Eukaryota > Metazoa > Mollusca > Gastropoda > Lymnaeidae > Lymnaea > Lymnaea stagnalis. The sequence continues at coordinate 1,151,121 of CAXITT010000064.1, forward strand.
TTGAAAGAAGTAAAAAACATTAAAATATTAAAACATTACTAAAAATTTTTTGCCCCCCTCTGGAAAGTTAATCGATTTTTTTGCCCCCCCCCCCTAGAAAGTTTTCTGCGGGCACCCATGTGGCCAGAAAAGGTGGGGGGGGGGATTTTTGTCGCCTCCCCCGGGGACGTCATTTGGGCAGGTTTTATTTAAATTGCTACGCATTTTGGTGCCTAAAGTGTGAACAGAAAAAAAAGATTCGACCAAATTTCCGTTCGATCAAATTGCCGTCGACGAAATTTCTTTCGATCCAATTTCTTGTAACCACCAACAAATGTTTATACACAAAATACTATATTTTATTATTCTAGACACTCTTAGTAAGAATGGCATAAAACGACAGTTCTTCATGAACAAAATATTTGACACAATTGGAGGAAAAACCTAAATAAAAAAATATAAAGACAACGTTTGATTAAATTTTTTCATTAATTTTACAACTAACGCGTAGTTCATACAATTATATATGTATGTATATATGCAACAATGCTGTCTAAATACCAAACGCGCCAGAGCTACAATTAAGAACGTACTGAGTGGCAGGGCCGTACGGAAGGAGTGGGAAAGGGGGGAGAACAGCTGAGAGAGGAGAGGAGGGGGAAAGGTGGGGGAGAACATTTTTGATGGGTAAAAACAGCAATATCGGGAGAGTTTGGGAGGGGGAGTGGGTCAAAGGAAGCAGGCTGCTCTAGGAATGTACAATGGAAAGTTGTATGGAGAGATGATATGCAGGTGGCGGTAGGGCTGGTGTCGCCTGGTGCCGTATATAGCGTTCGTCCTTCGCGTGCGAAGATGACCAAGGATTCGACTTGAGTAGTAGCATTGACTTGAGCTGTAATTCGTTTAAAGTGAGGGAGAGTTGCTCAATTCGTCAGCTCCAGGCTCTCGTCCTTGCCTTTTATCGGCTCAATGGCAGAACTTGGTCAAGACGACTGGAAATAGACCAGAATGCAATGGATGACCAGCAGTGTTTCGCACTGTGCTCTTTGTGCGTTCCACGTCGCAGGAGTTGTCGCAATTTTCATTGTGTCAATGTCAAACCGCCTACGGAACTCCATATCTCTCCGGGTTTGATTTCAGAGTTTGTTTGCCTTCTCTTAGATGAGTTACCATCAAAGGTTAACGAGTCCCATCCACCCGGGATACTGGTGTTGTTTTTGCTTGGCTAGGGCTTTTGCTGGGGACTGAGCGCCAGTCCACAAGCTTGTGATTAGTTAGACCGTTCTGAGATCCAAACTGATGGTGTTACCCCCTCACCTAATCCCGATCCCTACCCCCCCCCCCAATCGGGATTCGCAGCAAGTGATTACAGTTCATATGCGGTTCTGTATAAAGTACCGCTTATGGGGTATTTCTAAATCAACAAAAGACATACGAAGAAAATATAGAATTTGGGGTAACAGCGTGCTAAAAAATGCAACAAAATGAGTTGGTTTTTTTTTGTTTTTTTTAAATTGAAACATAAAAACTTTACAGTTTACTTTATTTTCCTGGTCTTCAATGATTCAAACCTGTCAATCACTTCATAGAAAATAAGCTTTCCTCGCCTCATCAATAGGAACAATCGCAAGACCAGAAAACCATGACTGTTTCATGGCATCAGATGGCGAGAAATTTAGTCCTAATGCAGGGCTTCTTAACCAAGGGTGCCCGCTATGGTTGCTCGTTTCCAGAGGCTTTGCATTTTTATTAGCAGTTTTTTTTATTTTGGGTTACGTGAAATACTTTTTGAAATTGAGATGGAGGTGTGGGATATGTTTTGAAATCTAGACGGAACGTGGCGCCACAAAAAGGGGTTAAAAGCCCCAGGCTAAATGATATGACTCGGAAAGATGTTGGGAAGTTCTATTAAAGCTATGAATTTCACAACTTAAAATATTGCCAATCCTCGGCTTATTCGAGGATAATAATATCTGTTGCTTTCAGGCGATTATTCAGCCTCGGTATTTCAATAAAAATGTGACTTTCAGATAAGTCATCGTAAAAAGTGGTCAGTTTGGGAACTCTTCCTGGGTCACCAATTGCAGACTCTTTGCTTGAACAGCCTCAACTATGTTTGCTACTTCATTGAAGGCTCTTTATCTTGTCTGGATTACAGAATGTGGACAGTAGATACGCTCAAGCATCGCCCCATTGTTGTCTTCTTTCACTGTGACTCAGGCATCTCTTATGTAATCTTTTTTTTCATCCCCCGACCTTGCCTGCTCTGGTGGAACCCTGTCCTGGTGACACCCTGCCTGCTCTGGTGGAACCCTGTAATGGTGACATCCTGCCTGCTCTGGTGGAACCCTGTGATGGTGACACCCTGCCTGCTCTGGTGGAACCCTGTGATGGTGACACACTGCCTGCTCTGGTGGAACCCTGTCCTGGTGACACCCTGCATGCTCCGGTTTTACCCTGTCCTGGTGGCACCCTGTCCTAGTGTCAACCTGCTATGATGGCAACCTGCATTTGTGACACCCTGTCCTGGTGGCACCCTTCTTTGGTGACACCCTTTCGTGGTGGCACCCTTCTTTGGTGACACTCTGCTCTGATGACACTCCGTTCTGGTCATCATGTTCTTGTATTTATCTGTGTTTTGTTATGAAACCAATCCGTGCGAACTGTGGCAAACTCTGGCAGATTTCTAATTTCCATATGCTGTCACCACCCCCTCCCCGATTTAGTATGGGTCTTGCCTTTGTTTTAGATAAGAAAAGTCTGTAAAATTCACTCTTTCAGACTAAATGAAATAGAACTTGAAAGGTGAGCAAAATGAGATTCAAAATATCCGATCAACCAGAACTGTTCATTCAGTTTGTATTTTTCATATCAAAGAAAATGATTAATGGTTTAAGAAGAAATGACCAAATAGCGCCATGTTATGTAAACTATAACGTTTGTTTAAATAAATGATATAAGATATCTTTGAAAAATGAAAGCCTTCAATAATAAGGCAATCCTGTTTCTTGCTTTCTTTTCCCATAGCAGAAACAAAAACAGCAACCAAAACACACAACTTTTTATTTGATAAAAATATACATACAAGTAACGCCCTTTATAAGAATCCAAATTAGGCTCCCCTCCCTTTTCAAAGCTCGCAACCGCAAATTTTTGACACGCCCCTGATCTCTATTAATAATCTAGTGACCCACCCTCTTTTACACGGCAGATTTATTTTACCAGCATTTTAAGAAAAACAAAAGTAAGTGTCATGCATTAAACTCACTTGCGATATTACAAAAATAAATAAATCTAACAGTACTTTGAAAATACAGAAAACATGTTTGGTATCACAGACTTAGACTATGGCTTTTTTTTCACAAACATAAGTACACACAAATTATATTAGAAACACATTTAGATTTAAAATACAAAACATAATTTTTGAAAATGTTATGACAGTGTAATACCTTAATTAAAACTTTTTTATAATTCCAATTCATTCATTCACAATCATGGGCGCCTGCAGGTAGAGGCAAGGGGGGCCCTTGTCCCCCCCCCCTGGATTGATTGGATAAAAAAAATGTAGACAAAAATAGACCAAAAATTTATTAAAGTAAAGAGAAAATAAAGAGAAAGTAACTAAGCTGAAAAAAATTTATTAAAGTAAAGAGATAATAAAGAGAAAGTAACTAAGCTTATGTCCTGTCCGTTCGTTCACCATACAAATACGCTACATTAAATTGAAACTATATTAAAACATTACTGAATTTTTTTTGCCCCCCCCCCCATGGAAATTTAATCGACCCCTCCCCCCCCTAGAAAGTTTTCTGCGGGCGCCCATGTACACAATGTTAAATAATTTGTTCTAGAAACTAATGCTATTTAATTATCTATTTAATTAGAATTTCAGAAACTATGAGGAAGAGGGGGGGGGGTATGGCTGAAAAGCAGAAGGAATGTTTTGTCACCGGCAACGAGTCTATGTGGCAAGTTTCATCGCGATAGGTTGACGGAAAGTGGATCAATTAGCCATCCGATGATTTTTGCCATCCCGCCAACCACGAACAAAAACGAAGTTAACATAAAGGATTTTTTTTGTTAGAAAGCTAGACTTAGGCCTACCTAGGAACTGTTTTTAACGCTACACGAGTAAAATAAATTATGGAAAGAAAATACATAACCACCTCAACGAGCAGTTGGTCTACTTTTTTTCTTTTTTTTTTTTTGCGCACCACATTTTTGCACTCCAAGTAAAATTTCCAACCCTTCAAATTCTAAGTCTATTAGTGTGTTACTTTACCAAACGGCATGTGAAGTTACAATGGACACGATTAAGAAATGGACAATGTGCTCAGCCGGTTAAGCAGATTAAGATTTTAAAGCACTATCAGACACTATTTATGGTATTTTTTTTTGTATCTCCCAGTGTTAAAGAAATTTATTTCGCGTTATGAAGAGTTTATAGAGGTACCGCTACTACAACATTGTAAAACATGTAAGTAGAGCGCAATAGGTTTATTTTTCACTAGGAGACTCTATTATGATTAACATATTATTACACAAACATTCCAACTCAACTCATTCTGACAAAACTGTTCAAGCTGCCAAGTCAGACTTTAAAACACAGTTAAAGACTTTTGGAAAGAGGATGTCGGTTTTTTTTTTGTTTTTTTTTTAAAGTATAAACTTGCCCTCTGAGTTCATTATGTATCTATAGTGTGCAAAACAAAAAAAAAAGCATCGTTATGCATCACAAAAAAAAAAAAAAATGGTTTTGGTGTCTACCACTCATGTGAATTTATTTTTTTCTATAGATCATTAAACAATCATTAAACACGATATGTTTTTTGGGTTTTTGATTAACAATTTTATAAATGCCATGGTCATGATGATTTATGAAGTACATCTTTATATATATATATTTATATATATATTTATATATATATATATATATAGAAAGAGAGAGAGAGAGAGACAGAGAGAGAGAGAGAGAGAAAGAGAGATATTGCTGTTAAATATACTTATGCAACCAGAGGCGTAGCAAAGGGAGGAAGGGGGACAGATTCCCTGGGCGCCAGACCAGTTAGAGGCGCCAAAATATACCTTTGATATTATTTTAATGATGATAATAATGAGGTTGAGAGTTGAAAAAAGAAAGGGAGGCCCTTTANTTTTTTTTTTTTTTTTTTTTAAAATATAAAATTACCCTCTGAGATAAATATATATATATAAAATAAAAAAAAAAAAAAAAAAAATCTTTATACATAACAAAAAAAAAAAAAAATGGTTTTGGTGTCTACCACTCATGTGAATTTATTTTTTTCTATAGATCATTAAACAATCATTAAACACGATATGTTTTTTGGGTTTTTGATTAACAATTTTATAAATGCCATGGTCATGATGATTTATGAAGTACATCTTTATATATATATATTTATATATATATTTATATATATATATATATATAGAAAGAGAGAGAGAGAGAGACAGAGAGAGAGAGAGAGAGAAAGAGAGATATTGCTGTTAAATATACTTATGCAACCAGAGGCGTAGCAAAGGGAGGAAGGGGGACAGATTCCCTGGGCGCCAGACCAGTTAGAGGCGCCAAAATATACCTTTGATATTATTTTAATGATGATAATAATGAGGTTGAGAGTTGAAAAAAGAAAGGGAGGCCCTTTAAGATGAAATGTCCCAGGGCGCCAAACGCCCTATCTACGCCGCTGTATGCAAAATGATAACAGCTTTGACATTAAATTAGACACCTACCTTCTTGGAAACTTAAACTTCAAGGTTATCGGTTATTATGGTTTCAATCTATGTCTTTGGAGTCAGGAGTCCAGATGCATTAGAAGATATCGGAGTTATAAATAATTCAGTTAACGAATTTGAAACAAGATTCGTGCAACGATTTATCCTTCTCCTTTTAAAACCTTTGTCAAATTTGAACAACAAAAGTATTAAATTTCGTTGTTTCTAGATTGCCTGTATTTATATTGCACACAAAAGAGACAAGAATACATTTGAACAAGATATTTACAAGTTATAAAATTATCATAAATGCACCCTTATTACTATAAAAAGTTCATTTTGTCTGTTCCATACACATTACATTTAATGTATTAACTTTAATTTTGGATTTGATCCCAATTTTTAATGCACCCCAACAGGCGGCGATCATCTAAAGATGGAGAGTCGCCCCCCAGTGCCACCGTCTCGCCTGAAGCTAATTCCCACGCCCTCTCTCCCAGCCCGCGCCCCTCGAGTCACCAACTGGGTGATGGCACATTTTCCCGCCTTTTCCATTGGATATATGGCTCGAATGAACCTGAACCGTCAGCAGTTGGTGTTAAGAACTCACGATCATCCCTGGGCGTGCATTCACCTAGACTGACCCCACCTGAAGGGGGCTCCCATAGGTAAGCATGTGTGTAGGATACCGTGAATAAGGGCTGTACTTGAACAAATCATTCAATAAATACCGTGAGTAAGAGCTGTACTTGAACAATCATTCAATACATACCGTGAATAAGGGCTGTACTTGAACAAATCATTCAATACATACCGTGAGTTAGGGCTGTACTTGAACAAATCATTCAATACATACCGTGAGTTAGGGCTGTATTTGAACAAATCATTATATAAATACCGTGAATTAGGGCTGTACTTGAACAAATCATTCAATACATACCGTGAGTTAGGGCTGTACTTGAACAAATCATTCAATACATACCGTGAGTTAGGGCTGTACTTGAACAAATCATTCAATACATACCGTGAGTTAGGGCTGTACTTGAACAAATCATTCAATACATACCGTGAGTTAGGGCTGTACTTGAACAAATCATTCAATACATACCGTGAGTTAGGGCTGTATTTGAACAAATCATTCAATACATACCGTGAGTTAGGGCTGTACTTGAACAAATCATTCAATACATACCGTGAGTTAGGGCTGTACTTGAACAAATCATTCAATAAATACCGTGAGTTAGGGCTGTACTTGAACAAATCATTCAATACATACCGTGAGTTAGGGCTGTACTTGAACAAATCATTCAATACATACCGTGAGTTAGGGCTGTATTTGAACAAATCATTAAATAAATACCGTGAATTAGGGCTGTACTTGAACAAATCATTCAATACATACCGTGAGTTAGGGCTGTACTTGAACAAATCATTAAATAAATACCGTGAATTAGGGCTGTACTTGAACAAATCATTCAATACATACCGTGAGTTAGGGCTGTACTTGAACAAATCATTCAATACATACCGTGAGTTAGGGCTGTAGTTGAACAAATCATTAAATAAATACCGCGAATTAGGGCTGTACTTGAACAAATCATTCAATAAATACCGTGAATTAGGGCTGTACTTGAACAAATCATTCAATACATACCGTGAGTTTGGGCTGTAGTTGAACAAATCATTAAATAAATACCGTGAATTAGGGCTGTACTTGAACAAATCATTAAATAAATACTGCGAATAAGGGCTGTAGTTGAACAAATCATTAAATAAATACCGTGAATTAGGGCTGTACTTGAACAAATCATTCAATACATACCGTGAGTTAGGGCTGTAGTTGAACAAATCATTAAATAAATACTGCGAATAAGGGCTGTAGTTGAACAAATCATTAAATAAATACCGTGAATTAGGGCTGTACTTGAACAAATCATTCAATACGTACCGTGAGTTAGGGCTGTACTTGAACAAATCATTAAATAAATACCGTGAATTAGGGCTGTACTTGAACAAATCATTCAATACGTACCGTGAGTTAGGGCTGTACTTGAACAAATCATTAAATAAATACCGTGAATAAGGGCTGTACTTGAACAAATCATTCAATAAATACCGTGAGTTTGGGCTGTACTTGAACAAATCATTAAATAAATACCGTGAATTAGGGCTGTACTTGAACAAATCATTCAATAAATACCGTGAGTTTGGGCTGTACTTGAACAAATCATTAAATAAATACCGTGAATTAGGGCTGTACTTGAACAAATCATTAAATAAATACTGCGAATAAGGGCTGTAGTTGAACAAATCATTAAATAAATACCGTGAATTAGGGCTGTACTTGAACAAATCATTCAATACATACCGTGAGTTAGGGCTGTACTTGAACAAATCATTCAATAAATACCGTGAGTTAGAGCTGTTCTTGAACAAATCATTCAATAAATACAGTGAATTAGGACTGTACTTGAACAAATCATTAAATAAATACCGTGATTTAGGGCTGTACTTGAACAAAACATTAAAACGTTAATCTGGTTCACCACTTAAATTATCCAGGAAAGAATTACCGTAAATATCCGCGTACAGGTCCCATCAGTGGATAGGACGCGACCTGTATTTTTGTCGAAATTTTTGGCTTAAAAAAAAAAAAAGTGACGTATAGGCGAGAATATACGGTAATTAATTTTAATTTTAAAGTTTTTAAAAGAAAAAAATAATAAATAAGATTACTCATTAAAGTATGAATAGTATTCAAGCATGTTCGCCCTTTTTTATCTTCAACTTTGCATGAAGAAATAGAATACGATGTTAAGTTATCACCATCTGAAATATTTTATTATATCTGAATAAGTACACCTTCAGGCAGCGGGGTACACAGCCCAAATGCCAACTGGGGTGGGCTTTCAAAAGTCAAGCCCCCCAACACAATAAAACATCATGTTTTAAACAATCTCTATCTTTTTATAAACCTCAAACATGCTGTTCAGAGTGGTCGCCCCTTCACCCTTCCCTAGGTACGTCCCTGCTTTTGAGAAATCACTTCCCACTTTCCTGGTCCTCAGAATTTATGTTAGATTCTTGTGATTTACAAATTAGTGCACACTTTTTAAAATGGTGCATACAATCAAGTGGGCACATAAGAAATCTTTTACGTATTCAATTTCAAATAATTGAGATTTGGATTTCTCATTTTCGAGGTTTTACTTATCCCGGGACAAACGGGAATAACGTTGCTTCATCTGCCATTGGATGCTAAGCTATTAATATGCTTGCTAAGCAAAAGTTGAATATAACCGCTTGTAGAAAAAAACCTCAACAGTTTGAGTTTTGCGTTCTTGTAACAGGGGGTTTGTTTCGAATAAAAAAAAATAATAAAAAAAAGAAATAGCTAATGTTAATACATGTATCTTTATATGTATATGTGTTACTATGTTGATTTTGGAAATAAAACACTATATCATATTAAGGTAGTTTGCCACATAAACATCTTGGGATCATCAAGGTACTAGAGCATAGGTTTCCAGCCTATGGGGGTGCGAACGGATTGCTGTGGAGTCGCCGGCTGAAACAAAATATTAAGAGATATAGTGATTTAATTATTTTTTTTTAAAGGAACCGTTTATAAATGAAAAGAACACAATTTTACGTTGATTTCAATTTCAATCATTACATCAAGTATGTCACTACTTATAATCTTTCAAATCGTTAATAAAAGTCGAGTTCAAATATGTTTTCCTTTCCAAGAATTTACGGTCTTCAAATTTTTTTTTCCCTCAGTATATTGGGGTAAGGGTTACTTTGCTGGTATATACATGTGATCGTTATTTGTGCTTAAGAACATGTGTACTAAAGCTACTGATCTTAGTAATTCAGCCCACTTATCTAGATTTGGCAAGTCCTGGCTTATAGCAAAACTTTGTGACCATCTGTGACAAGCTGAAATATTTAAGCAAAAAAAAAAAAAAAAAACAAACACAAAAAAAAATTTATTCTAAGGTGTGTCCCCTGGATTTCCCGGAAAGGGAAAATTTCCCACGAAGTGTTTTGTTTACTCAAAATCTTGCTGGATCCCCGGAGAGAAACCCTATTTGAGACGAATTACCTTTAATCAAACGGAACTTTTCTATTGATTAATTCTCAACATTTTCGTCAAAAATTTGATCTCTTCCCGAATCCAGGCTATGCATCAAAAGGGGGCACAAGTTAAACTGACTTAAAATTAAGTACAGTATTTCTTAAATTAATGTTTTCCTGCATCAAATCCGACAGCGGCTCTCAATCAATCAAAATATTACTATCAACATTGCAGTTTAATTACGTCAAAAAACCTTAACACATAAGTAGACTTGAAGAACATGATACCGCGATGTGCTCCGACGATTTCTATCTAGTAAGAGAGAAGCAAGCGCACACAGCAACCTTCTCACTGACGAACTTTATCTCCGCACCTCAGCATTATTCTTATTGTGTGTGCTGAATGGCAGTGTTAGATTTCTTCAATTTCGCCTCCTTCTAAAGTCTGAACTTTTAATGTTAGTAGCTGCCAGTGACACTTACATTTTTTGTTTTCATAGTACAATTCACTTTTTTTGAGTAAACATTCGCTCTTTTTTCCTCAAACATTTTGACATACAATTATCAACGACAAAAGAAAACAAAAAACTCCACGTGTGTTAATTTGTTTAAACATTTTAATTAGGAAGTGATCAATGCGTATACAAAAAAGAACAACTTTAAACTATAAACTATGGCTACGTCCATTACAGTCAACAGGTACCGCTAAACTTCTCTTCAACTCGCCCCGTGATCAGCAAGATATTATACGGGTGTCAAACACTAACAAAGGTTGAGAAAATTGCTTTCCCTAGGGACTATTATGAAACCAGACATGTAACCACATCCCATCTCACTTGTTTATTACATGGTGGTGCTTCTAGGGACGATGATTCGGAAACGGATTCAGTGACACACCCTGGAAGAAAAGGCGGCCCTTTAGATAGTTCCAAAAAGAGTGCCGCTCAGTTTCTGGGCGGGAATATAACATTTATCGCCGAGGAAGCTGAGGAGTTCAATGAAATGGTGTGTATAGAGATACCATAGATATGTTATGGTGCTGAATTTGTTGAGCGTCGTGGTGTAGTGTGAAATAACGTTTCGTCCCTGCTGATTAGACATTAAGAGCTTCTAGGAGCCACTAATTCCACCACCCCACTCCCCCCGCACAGGACCGGTTCCGAGAGGCTAAACGAAGCCTTTGTCTAAATGGGGTCGGGTAGGAAGAAAGTGCGTTGGGGGGGGGGGGTTACAGCGGGCGTCGCTTTATTCTTAATATTGAGGTTCGCATTTTCGGACAACTGCAAAATTTTTCCTGGAAGCTGTGGAAAAAAGGCCTTGGCCCGCCTTGGCAAAGGGGGTCGGGTAGGAAGAAAGGGGGTTGGGGGGGGGGGGGTTACAGCGGGCGTCGCTTTATTCTTAATATTGAGGTTCGCATTTTCGGACAACTGCAAAATTTTTCCTGGAAGCTGTGGAAAAAATGGCTTGGCCCGCCTTGGCGACTCGGCAGGCGTACCGCGCTTCACCGCCCGCAAAGTCTTCAAAGAAAGTTTGGGACGTTGCGAGCCATGCGTGACTGTGGGAGTCTGAGCTCCCAGTTTTATTACGAATATGAGATTATTGAAATATTAACCATTTACACACCCAATTATTCACCAAAATATCTCCAGGTTTCTTATCTACTTGTTATATACACTATACACCATATACCCAAAAATTCACCAAAATATATCCAAGGTATCTATTTGTAATATACACAAGATACCCAACCATTCACCAACAGATCTCCAGGTATCTTCTTATAATAGACGACAGTTCAGAACAAGTGGAAAAACTGACTCTCGACATGACCAGGGTGTGGGGCTTCAGAAGACCAAATTTAGTTTTGTCCATTATATCAAGTGCCCACCATTTCAAGCCATGGAAGCGAGAAGAGGATGTCGAGGATTTCATGGATGGGCTCATGCAGGTCAGTCTTAGGGGTTAGGTGTATTTAGGTCAGATCTAGGGATTTGGTGTATTCCGGTCAGACCTAGTGGTTAGGTGTATTACGGTAAAACCTGGGGATTTGGAGTATTCAGGTCAGACCTAGTGGTTAGGTGTATTCAGGTCAGACCTAATGGTTAGGTGTTTTCAGGTCAGACCTAGTGGTTAGGTGTATTCAGGTCAGACCTAGTGGGTATGTATATTTAGGTCAGTCTTAGGGGTTAGGAGTATTCAGGTCAGACCTAGTGGTTAGATGTATTCAGGTCAGACCTAGTGTTTAGGAGTATTCAGATCATACCCAGTGGTTAGGTGTATTTAGGTCAGACCTAGTGATTAGAAGTATTCAGGTCAAACCTAGTGGTTATATGTATTTAGGTTAGTTTTGGGGGTTAGGAGTATTCAGGTCAGACCTAGTGGTTATAATTATTCAGGTCAGATATAGTGGGTGGTGTTTTAGGTAAGACCTAGTTGATTACATAATCATTTTGGATGTAGTCTGTGATGTATTCAGGTCAGACCTCACGGTTGTTGCTCTAAGTCGCAAAGCGACATCATAGATTTCTAAAAGAGCCTAAAATAAGGTTACAGACTGTCCGAATCGGATGAAGGCCAACGTGAGAACCTGTCTTTGAATTGCCCACATATATTTGCTCATCCTCAATACCATTAAATTTGTAAACATCTTGATGTGCATCGTGTTTCTTTAATACGTTTATTTGCCGTGCCTGCTTATGCATGTGGGTAAGCATGGGCACGAACATTCAATCTACCGATGTGCATTAGCAGTTCAAAGTGGCTATTCGTACCCGGGTACCAGAAGTGAGAGGTTGGGATTAAAATCTATTTAATCTATTGGGTTTGTAAGACAAAATGAGGTATCAAATGAAAGATAATTGAATGGACTAGATCTATATGTTTGTAAACTTAATTCTTCGGTTTAACTAAAATAAACTGCCACAAATGACATCCGAATAGCCCTGAGTCAAAATGGACCCAGGCACGCAGCGCCGCCATTCGCACCCGGGTGCCATTAGACTCAATCAAATTTTAAATAGATTTTTAATCCCAATCTCTCATTTCTGGTACCCGGGTACGAATAGCCGCAACCTTAGCAGTTAAGGCAAATTCAACCATCGTTAATGTGGTTTGCAGGTGCTCTGACAAAGTTTAAGGAGATCAGGAGTGCATAGTAAAGTAAAAAGTAGAAGCAAGACGCCACAAAACAACGCTCAACAGGCTGGCCAAAAGCTTCCTCCAGAGATGATCAGTGAAATTAAAAATAAAGTCATTAAAAAAAAAATAGCCCTGAAACGAACTTGATGAATAGGGCTTGTCATTTAATGGCGGAAATCTAATAATAGAACTGATGTCATCATTACTCAGCGCGGACAAAATGCCAACACTGTTCAGTATTACTATGTTAGCGGAGTATCCCTGAAACTTGTTTACAACTCTATTTTACGAAATATTTTACACATTTTTTTTTTTACCTCTTTTTTTTTTTTTTGAAATGAGACTCCATTGCACTTACGGCACATGTAACAGAAACTCTATATGCAACGATCGTCCGAACGATATGTTGAAAAACACTATAAACTGCCATGTTATAAGCACTATTTAAAAGTTTTTTACTACTTTATTTTATGAAATATTTTACACATTTTTTTTTTTACCTCTTTTTTTTTTTTTGAAATGAGACTCCATTGCACGTACGGCACATGTAACAGTAACTCTATATGCAACGATCGTCCGAACGATATGTTGAAACACACTATAAGCTGCCATGTTATAAGCACTATTTGTCCGCCGGACTTCTAAAGATAGTACGCTATGACGTTTTCCGGTCTGAGAAATGACAAAGCCTATTCTTTAAAAAAAAAAAATGTTTCTCACTGTCCGTACAGGCAGCCAGCTTGACGGATATGTGGATCCTGACCGACGGGAAGCAGGGCGCTCTATCATCCATTATTGGCCAGGCCGTGGCAAGGGAACGCAGTCGTAGGAATATTCTGGAAACCGAGCAGACGTTGGTGCGTTTTTTTTCAAGGGAACAGTTGCCGGAGCTGACCGTGATTGGCGTAGTCCCTGGAAGTTCTCTCCCTCCTAATTTATTCAATGATCTACTTATGGCGGTGGTGAGTACATCATGACCAATGGCGCATGTGGACCAGAGAATGAAAAAAAAAATATAACGAATTAAACGTTTCATGGATCAACACATTTAGAAGCCTAAAAGGCCCATACGAGATCACCTTACACTATTCAGTGGGAGTATGCGGCTAAGTAACTCTCTCTCTCTCTCTCCCTCTCTTTTCTCTCTCTCTCTCTCTCTCTCTCTCTCTCTATCTATCTCTCTCTCTCTCTCTCTTTGTTAGGACACAACTATGTTAGAATTTGCTAAAAGAAATAGAACCTTTTTTAAATTATTGATATTAACTTTGCTTTTGGTCGTGGCTGGCTGGGTGGCGGACTGGCAAAAATCTTCCTACGGCTGACCCACTTCCCGTCAACCTATCGAACTGAAACTTGGTACATAGACTCGTTGCCTATGACAACACATTCTTTCAAACTTTCAGCCCCAACCCCCATAAATTAGTTTTTAATGTTTTTCAAGGGGAAGATACAACGAAATTCCAGATTACTAACTGCGCTCAATGAGATTCTTTGTAAAAAAAATAATAAATATCGCAAGTGCGTATGTTGCGTAATATTCTTGTGTTTCTGCAATAGTTGGTGCAATAAAGCGGGTTGAGAAGTAGAATATTCATAAATTTGAGGGACTGAAAAAAAGCCCGGTTCCGAGTCTGGGTGGGGGGTGGGGGAGGGGGCAAATAAGAATTCTTAAAAAGTACGTTTTATTCATAAATGTTCTGTAAAATTTTTAATTTTAACACCCCAACCCGCACCCCGCTCGATATTACATTTTATAAAGGATTTATACAAAAAACTGTGATTTTAGGGATTGTTGCTTAGCTCCTTCTTTATATTATATATATGACAATGAACGCCAGAGTGGGGTCATATGCCGTGATAATTTTCTCCTAATGGATTTTCTCATTGATCCATGCATGATTATTCCGACCCCACTTTTGCAATCTGACTCCCAAGCTCCCTCTGAAATGTTTAAATTTTAAAGAAAAACAAATCTTTTAGATATTGTTGTGATATCAGCTCCTTTGGTATCCAATTTTAATTTTCTAGGACGATGGAAAATGCCGTTTAGCAAAGGACCCCAGGGGGTGTGTTTTTAGAATATTTGAATTTTAAGGGATCTAGATGGTATCAGCCCCAATGTTGTCAAGTCAGACTGGACGTGTCCAGTAATTAGGGTGACTTATAGAGTTGCTTGACACAAGGGAGGACTGATCAGCACGTAATGTATTTGTGGATTGAGAAGAAAAGCGTTGAGAGCTGTTCACTAAGTAATACCTAAAAATTCAGTTTTCACTCACAATTTTGCATATAATTTTTAATTTTTAAAAGCATCAAAAATGTATTTACACTTTTTTAAATACTAGTGTCAGACAAAAGCCGTCCCAGAAAAAGGAGATGGGAAATGGTTGCGACGAAATGGCGGCAGCGAATCGTTATAGACTTTCAATGAAAAATAACGGGGTAGACTGAAATAAATGTTGGATAAATGTGAGCTTAAATGCACCCCCTGACCTTGATTTCACACTACGTTTTTATTTGTCTTACAGGCATGCAGAGACCCAGTCGTCCTGAAAGTGGACGATGGTGAGAATGGAGCCTCCAAAGAACTCAACCCCTATATGACCCACTTTCTCCTCATGTCGGAAGAGATGACGCCAGCAGCCATCGCGAACTTCGTCTTAAAGCTTGAGACGCGGTTCAAAAGGCCCATTGGACCTGAACGGAACTATTCTGCCACAGGTGCGTTGGGCTTTGTTGGGCTTTGTTGGGCTTTGTTGGGCTTTGTTGGGCTTTGTTGGGCTTTGTTGGGCTTTGTTGGGCTTTGTTGGGCTTTGTTGGGCTTGTTGGGAGAGTTATCGGTTGTTTTTTTTTGTTGTTGCCCAAGTTAAAAACTTCCACCAGTGAATAAAAAAATCAACAAAACAGGTCAAAGCTGTGAAGAAAAAAAAATGAAATTTAAAAAAATGATTTGCTTACTTCAATATAAATCCACTGTAACTTGCAGTTAGGCTCATTCAATCAAAGCCCGCGTAGTGAGCTCTAGTAATAACGGAACAGGAAAATGATAAAAAGTCATTTAAGAAGCATTCACAGACTTTTTTTCTTCTTAGGATTCCTAACAACTGATTGAAAATCCCCGAACACCAGAAGATTTTTGTTGTTGTCCCACTGACGTTATTTATTTGACTTCAGATACCGTTGACAGCGGCGGTGAGTCGACGTCATCCAAGCCTCTGATCGGGTTGCTTATTCAGGGTGGACCGGAGGACATAGACCACGTGCTTGCCTTGCTGAGGAAAAATGTCCCGGTGATAGTGGTCGGTGGTCAAGGCAAGGCAGCCGGGTTGCTGGCCTTTGCTTACAGGGCTGCGCAAGAGACGTGAGTGGTCGAATATTGCAGCGTTTCCCAAACTGTTAAGTTTCACGGACTGGTGGACACGTTTCGAAACTGCATCAGGGACCGGTGCCAGATTTATTAATTACATTTTCTTTCTATTTAAACAGCAATATTCAGGCTCTCTCTTGACCGGTAACGTAAGGCTTGCGGACCTGTGCGGGTCCACGGACCACCGTTTGGGGAACGCTGGAATAGTGGACGGGCAGTCGATATTTGAATAGTAGATTTGATTTTAAATTTCGAAATTAGCTTAGATGAGATTTGTCGAAACAATAGATGATGAATTGCAGAAAAGAAAACGTTCCATATCTTTCTCGCCGAATGCTCTCCTTTGTAGCTGGCTCTCGCTAAACGACCCGTGAATTAACTCCCAGGTACGGCACAGACAGTTACGAGCAGTACGTGAAAACAGAGCTGTTGAATCGCCTCAGTGAAACTTTCCCAGATCAGTTCCGCGACAATAGCCTCAGCAGGAATCAGTACCGTGACAAGATACTGCAATGCGTGACCTACGCCACACAGGTACGGCCTTCAAAGCTATCGAGACACGCGTAGTGGCTTGATTTATATTTAACAAATAAATCTCAAAGACACATTAAGGTGGGGGATCAAGGAACCTTAAACAAATCGGGGTTGGGAAAAAAAAAAAGGGGGATGGGGTTCATGGGCGTCATTTTTAGTCTTGTGCTCATGTTTTTCCTAGTCAAACTAATGGAGTACAGATTGTGGAGCTTAATTGCTTAAGTTAAAGTGAGTTCTATTTAAAGTTTGTAATGTTTGAGATGTCTATCCTTACCTGGTTATTTGCTGTCTACTCTGTACAGGGAGACAGCGCTCTTTTGACACTAGTGGAAAAAAATACAAACTTCGAACTAAAAGATCTCAGTAAAGTTATTTTAACAGCGGTACTCACATGTGAGTTGTTAATGTATGAATAGGATATGTCATTGTATAACATGGGTAATGATTAAGATATGTCATTGTATAACATGGGTAATGATTAAGATATGTCATTGTATAAAATGGGTAATGATTAAGATATGTCATTGTATAACAAGGGTAATGATTAAGATATGTCATTGAATAAAATGGGTAATGAATAGGATGTTTCATTGTATAACATGGGTAATGAATAGGATATGTCATTTTATATGGGTGATGGAAAGGTTAATGTGATTTTTCATTGCATAACATGGGTAGCGGAAAGATGAAAGGGAGATGTCATTATTTAACATGGGTAAGGAAAAGGTGAATAAGATATGGCATGATTTCGAGAGGGTGACACCTTTAGGCTGTAAGTCAACTGTGTTCAACTGTCTCCAAAATGCCACCAGCCTTCAGCACCACGGGTATCATCAGGGACCAGGAAGAACTTCAGTCCAACATGCAACTCATCATAGACTGGATTCAACCTGAACTGGCCGTAACAGAAATTTTTGAAAAATACAGTATCGACAAGTTTGAGGTGAGTGTCTGTATATCATTAAGTGTAATGTGTCAATGGAAGGGCAAGTCTGGTCAACCATTAAGTGTAATGTGTCAATGGAAGGGCAAGTCTGGTCAACCATTAGGTGTAATGTGTCAATGGAAGGGCAAGTCTGGTCAACCATTAAGTGTAATGTGTCAATGGAAGGGCAAGTCTGGTCAACCATTAAGTGTAATGTGTCAATGGAAGGGCAAGTCTGGTCAACTATGAAGTGTAATGTGTCAATGGGAGGGCAAGTCTGGTCAACCATTAAGTGTAATGTGTCAATGGAAGGGCAAGCCTGGTCAACCATTAAGTGTAATGTGTCAATGGAAGGGAAAGTCTGGTCAACCATTAAGTGTAATGTGTCAATGGAAGGGCAAGTCTGGTCAACCATTAAGTGTAATGTGTCAATGGAAGGGCAAGTCTGGTCAACGATTAAGTGTAATGTGTCAATGGAATCAGAAGTCTGGTCAACCATTAAGTGTAATGTGTCAATGGAAGGGCAAGTCTGGTCAACCATTAATTGTAATGTGTCAATGGAAGGGTAAGCCTGGTCAACCATTAAGTGTAATGTGTCAATGGAAGGGCAAGTCTGGTCAACCATTAAGTTTAATGTGTCAATGGAAGGGCAAGCCTGGTCAACCATTAAGTGTAATGTGTCAATGGAAGGGCAAGTCTGGTCAACCATTAAGTGTAATGTGTCAATGGAAGGGCAAGCCTGGTCAAGCATTAAGTGATAGCAGCTTTTACTAAATGACTCATAGTGGGTAAATTGCACGTCTCGTACCATATGACTCTTAGTGTTATATCTTGATTTATTATCCATCTCTCTGCAGATTGACGAAGACCAGTTTGAGCAAGTTTTGTTGAGGCCTGGGCGGGAGAAGTTCGTCGAGCTATTCCTTGACCGCGGGTTCCTGCTTCACAAATATCTGAACCACCGCCGCCTGGAAATGTTGTTTGAGCGTTGTGTCGACAAGGATTTTTTCGTATCCATCTGTGTGGAGAGAGTCCTGGGAGAGAAAGTCGTAAGTCAGACGTATGGAGAGAGTCCTGGGAGAGAAAGTCGTAAGTCCGACGTGGGGTGAGAGTCCTGTGAGAGACGGTCGTAAGTCAGTCGTAGGGAGAGAGTCCTGGGAGAGACGGTCATAAGTCAGTCGTAGGAAGAGAGAGTCCTCAGAGTGACAGTCATAAGCCAGTCGTAGGGAGAGAGTCCTGGGAGAGACAGTCGTAAGTCAGTCGTAGGGAGAGAGTCTTGGGAGAGACGGTCATAAGTCAGTCGTAGGAAGAGAGAGTCCTCAGAGTGACAGTCATAAGCCAGTCGTAGGGAGAGAGTCCTGGGAGAGACAGTCATAAGTCCGACGCGTGTAAAGGGTCCTGAGAGACCCTGAAGTCGTAGGTCCAAAAATTAATATTTTAAAAGGTTCTCATATTGTCTCTTCATAAGTATTTTTGCTTTCTGTAGGTAAATGTAAAGTAATATGTGGTGCAAACAATGAAAGTTGAAAGATATGTTTCAAATAAGGTAAAGCGTTCACTCAAACACAGATCGCACTACGACATCCCTCTCACGTCCCCCCCCCCCCCCATAATAATTTCTTCTATATCTGCGTATCTTTGCTCTCGTGCTTTCTTCCCGTTCTCTAAAAGATATGTTTCAAATAAGGTAAAGCGTTCACTCAAACACAGATCGCACTACGACATCCCTCTCACGTCCCCCCCCCCCCATAATAATTTCTTCTATATCTGCGTATCTTTGCTCTCGTGCTTTCTTCCCGTTCACTGATCAATATGAAGCTGTTATCAACCAACCAGGCATAGAGTGTTCCGACACCTGGATGTAAAAGGAGCGTTTTCCATTGTGGATGAGCTGACAGAAACTCATCTTGTTCTACTTCTGCCCGACCTCACCGGGCAGGCGTCACGGGGGGAGATGGGGGGGGGGAGGGGGTAGGTCAAGTTGACGAGTTCTCACAAGGCGTGAGGCCTGCTGCAGGTTCATGTTGTGGAGTTTTAGGGTGTCCGCATCACAGTCTCTCCACAAACGACGTGGTCATCCTCTGGTCCTGAGACACGAGTCCCTGCTGTTATAAGCGTGCAATTCGGGTTGTTTGACACGAGGGCTAAACCAATTAATGTGAAGTGACATAACACTACCTTATACCTAAAAGTATTTATTTCGGAACTTTTTTGCTGATAAATTATCTAAAGACAGATATAACCGTTGTTTTTTTTCTTCTTCAAATGTTTACACATAGTATGGTGACACATTCAAACAAAGCCCAATACTCTCTCATTGTTTTAGACTATCCAGCAGCCGATCACTGAGAATTTTGTCAGCAGTATCGACT
Source organism: Lymnaea stagnalis (assembly GCA_964033795.1). Lineage (NCBI taxonomy): Eukaryota > Metazoa > Mollusca > Gastropoda > Lymnaeidae > Lymnaea > Lymnaea stagnalis. The sequence goes on from CAXITT010000064.1 coordinate 1,171,255, forward strand.
GTCCACTCAATCACCTTCTCCACGTACTGACAGGATTGAGGAAACTGATCAATCCACTCCAGCTGTCCATCAATGCCAGCAACGACAGGGTCGAGAGTGCTGTCATAGCAGAGCAGCGGGTGAGTGCGGGACTTGTTCGTGGGGGTCATCAACTGATGTGGCCTTTATTTGATGATGACAATAGTTGATGCGTTACATTTGAAGGGTTGGTGAATTCCTGCATTGATCAAGTATCATGCGATAAACTAACTAGGCCTGTTTTTATGGCATACAACTAACTAGACCTGTTTTCATAGCATACAACTAACACCTGTTTTTATGGCATACAACTAACACCTGTTTTTATGGCATACAACTAACACCTGTTTTCATAGCATACAACTAACACCTGTTTTTATGGCATACAACTAACACCTGTTTTTATGGCATGCAACTAACTAAACCTGTTTTTATGGCATACAACTAACTAAACCTGTTTTCATGGTATACAACTAACTAGACCTGTTTTCATGGCATGCAACTAACTAGACCTGTTTTCATGGTATACAACTAACTAGACCTGTTTTCATGGCATGCAACTAACTAGACCTGTTTTCACGGCCTACAACTAACTAGACCTGTTTTCACGGCCTACAACTAACTAGACCTTTTTTCACGGCCTACAACTAACTAGACCTGTTTTCATAGCATACAACTAACACCTGTTTTTATGTCATACAACTAACACCTGTTTTTATGGCATACAACTAACACCTGTTTTCATAGCACACAACTAACACCTGTTTTTATGGCATACAACTAACACCTGTTTTTATGGCATACAACTAACTAAACCTGTTTTCATGGTATACAACTAACTAGACCTGTTTTCATGGCATGCAACTAACTAGACCTGTTTTCACGGCCTACAACTAACTAGACCTGTTTTCACGGCCTACAACTAACTAGACCTGTTTTCACGGCCTACAACTAACCAGACCTGTTTTCACGGCCTACAACTAACTAGACCTGTTTTCATGGTATACAACTAACTAGACCTGTTTTCATGGTATACAACTAACTAGACCTGTTTTCATGGCATGCAACTAACTAGACATGTTTTCATGGTATACAACTAACCAGACCTGTTTTCATGGTATACAACTAACTAGACCTGTTTTCATGACATGCAACTAATTAGACATGTTTTCATGGTATACAACTAACTAGACCTGTTTTCATGGCATGCAACTAACTAGACCTGTTTTCATGGTATACAACTAACTAGACCTGTTTTCATGGCATGCAACTAACTAGACCTGTTTTCACGGCCTACAACTAACTAGACCTGTTTTCACGGCCTACAACTAACTAGACCTGTTTTCACGGCCTACAACTAACCAGACCTGTTTTCACGGCCTACAACTAACTAGACCTGTTTTCATGGTATACAACTAACTAGACCTGTTTTCATGGTATACAACTAACTAGACCTGTTTTCATGGCATGCAACTAACTAGACATGTTTTCATGGTATACAACTAACTAGACCTGTTTTCATGGTATACAACTAACTAGACCTGTTTTCATGACATGCAACTAATTAGACATGTTTTCATGGTATACAACTAACTAGACCTGTTTTCATGGCATGCAACTAACTATACCTGTTTTCATGGTATACAACTAACTAGACCTGTTTTCATGGCATGCAACTAACTAGACCTGTTTTCACGGCCTACAACTAACTAGACATGTTTTCACGGCCTACAACTAACTAGACCTGTTTTCACGGCCTACAACTAACTAGACCTGTTTTCATGGTATACAGCTCTGGTTTAAACCACTCAATATTTTCCAGACGGTGAATTTACTAGGCTAATTAAAATAAAATTACAAGGCTACCTGCTTCATAACTAACTCTCCCCCAGGCCCTGCACGCCATGCTCTACTGGGCAGCACTGACCAACAACACAAAACTGACCGAGATTTTCTGGTGCCGGACCAACGAGCCGATGGCCGTGGCTTTGGTCCTGTCTACAATGTACAGCCGCCTGTCGAGCCACTGGATCTCTGACCGAGATTTGAAATTAAAGATGGAGAATGTCGGAAGGTTTGTAACTCCTTGAATTTCTAGGTATCTCCTTTACATTAAAAGTGTGTCACCCTATACAAAAGCTGTGTCTCCCTTATATAAAGGCGTGTCTCCCTTATGAAAAAGGTGCGTCTCCCTTATGCAAAAGGTGCGTCTTCCTTATATAAAAAAGTATGTCTCCCTTATACAAAAGGTGCGTCTCCCTTATATAAAAGGTGTGTCTCCCTTATAAAATAGGTATGCATTCTTTATATAAAAGTATGTATTTCTTGGTTTCTCACTCACCTGTACTATATATGTATGAATGTTGTGGGTCACTTGTCGGGGGTGTGTTTCCCCGATTTAAATGGCGTGTTTCTTGACCATGTCTATCTTTAAAACTCATCTGTGTGGATGTTGATAAAATAATGTTACCTTTTTTTACATGCTTGACTTAATCTTGTAATGTTTCTTTAGTTTAATGAAGTGACCCAATCTGAGTTGCTTGTCACTTCATCAGCCTCAAGCCAGTCGTCAAATGGCCAATACGTTAAATTATCCTTAAATTTCTTTGTCTTTGAGGCCAGGACATCGTCATGGTGCTGGCTTGTAGTACAAGAAATTTTGCCATCGTGACTAATGGACACTGTCCTCCATTTCAGAGACTTTGGCAAACATGCTGTAGAGATGCTTGACCTTGCGTATCAAGAGTCTGCCGACCAGGCATTGACCTCACTAACCAAAAAACTGGACGACTTCAAGCGCTACACAGCCGTGGACTTGGCTTTGATTGGCAGGAACAAGTACTTCATAGCACATCCCTGCTGCCAGAAACACGTGTCCAACACGTGGTATGGCAATGTCAGGATAAGTCAGAGGAGCTACAGCTACATTCCCTTGTCTGACAATATGAAGGTCAGTTGGCTGTTAATATGAATTTTGGTTTGCAGACAACATGAAGGTCAGTTGGCCGATAATATGAAGGTAATTTGGCAGTTAATGTGAAGGTCAGTTGGCTGTTAATATGAAGATCATTTGGCTGATAATTTGAAGGTCATTTGGCTGGAAACATGAAGGTCAGTTGGCTGATATATGAAGGCGAGTTTGCAGATTTTAACTCACGATTTCGATTACCCAGACTAATGAAGTTTCACGTCAGTATCTCTGCAACTAAATTTCTCTCCATTTCTGTTTTTGTGGGCGCCCCTTCAAAAAACGAAACTCTTGGTGGTCCCTCCAGATGAGACGCTGCAATTTAAAAAAAATATATATATATTTTTGGCGCCCTCTTCAAGTGACCAGTCTCATATTAACTCAACATTACTGTTCATATGAAATAACCTTTCTTAATACTTTCCTTAATACAAATAAAATAACTCTGCTGGAATGTCTCTCTGGTCCTTTGGAAAAGCTTTGCATTTTCAGAATTTTCGTGTAATCGTGTCTCCTTCAAAGTTCTTTATGTTTATTTATCAAATTTTTTGGTACATTTTATTTTTAAGGGTAGTCGTCTTGTAGTTCTATAAATGTAACCAAGAAAAAGCTGGTCTTTCACCAGGTCTGTCTGTGCTGTCTCCTGATCTTTCCAACCTATTTCTGGATTGAAATCGCCAGTGACAATGAGCGACCCACAGGTGAGTTTGTTAAGCTGATCTCCGCTAATCTTATAGTGGTGTTGTGTTGAACTTCGTGAAAGACATCGCGTGACGCTCTTGGGGGGGGGGGGGGGGAAATTATTAATTTTGCCAGGCCATCCAAAACTCTTAAACCAAAGTTAAAAAGAATAAATTT
>CAXITT010000064.1:1175167-1198014 GCA_964033795.1 Lymnaea stagnalis
TAAAAAAAAATTATACATAAAATTAAGATGTAAGAAAAAGAAAAGAAAAAAAAAAGGGGGGGGGGGGTCAGACGCTGAACTGCCCTTGACTTATGACTGTAATAAGAATAAAGTAAATTTAACACACACATAAAATAATTATAAAATGATTGAATAATACCATTAACTTTTTTTCATTGATTTGAAACTTTGAATGTCTTCAAAATTCTAATTTAGACGAGGGCAGTTGTAAAGTAAACAACCTTTTCAAGGAGTTATGAGAGATTTGATGGCTAAGCTAAGAGTGATGTCTAAGAGAAGGTTGATGTCTAAGAGAAGCTTGATGCATCAGAGAAGATTGATAACTTTATATCTATTGCAATCCTTGAAAATGTTGACGCTATATTTTATCCCCAGCTGTCAATCGCAAGGCTTTGAGTAAGAAATACGGCATGGCTCATTCGACACAGGTAGTCTAAGTAGAGATAAGAAGCTCTTGTCCCCCGACTGTTAAACCGTTGTCATCAAATGGCTTTGGAAATACAATTTTCAGATGTTACCGCATTACAGTTGTCAATTGCTGTTTGCAATATTGTTTGTTATTGTAGTTTTTCTTTTTTTTTTTTTTGGCTATTTATTTTTTCGAAATTATTTTTACATTTTTTGAAAACGTTCACAATTTTTATCTGATCACACATTTCTAACATAAATAAACAGTATTCCAAATATAAGGACTCTTTTTTTTTAAATAAACAAAATACATGCTGTTAAATTGTTGGCTGTAAATTTAATGACTGTATGATAAACAATAACAAACCAGCCAGTTCCTAGAACTAATTTTCTATATTGAAATGTTACCAGCACGATACTGTTAAAAAACAACAATAACAACATAATCCCGCACCAAGTGTGACAGTTGTGAAAAGTTGTTATATGACATCATGATCTCATTTTTCTTTTGCCAAACAGCAAATGTCTTTAAGGTTCCAGCTCGTGGTGCTCAGAACCTTCACAAAAGTGTTGATGGTCAGGAAACTTTTTTATCTATGGTCTGCGCCTATCACTAAATTCTGGGTGTCACAGGTAGGCAAAATGCACATGGTGTGTTTCGCATCAGAGGTCTACACCCTACTTCATGCATGCCACCCACATCTTATTCCAAGCGGCCGACAGCATATTCATTTAAGTCATTTAGTAAATGTCAATACTCAGTAAATGACAATATTAGTAAATGACAATATTCAGTAAATGACAATATTCAGTAAATGACAATATTCAGTATATGACAATATTCAGTAAATGACCATATTCAGTGAATGACAATATTCAGTGACTGACAATTGTTATGTAGCATACATTCCCCGTGCTTGAATTTTACTTGAACTAAATTAGAATCCTAGCAGACAGTAACGTCTGTTGTGGGCGCGGCCTATTCGTTTGATGTATCTTGTTTACAACCGTGTTTACCAATTAAACATGTTAGACTGTCTTCCTGGTATTTTGTCGAATGTGCTCGATAACCCGAGAAATGTAAAGAACACTCATAAGTCTTTTCTGGAAGGCAGGGCTTACGCGACCTATATAAGGGATTGACAGGCATGGACGGAGAGACGGAGATTACGATAGGTTTTATTAACTTCACGAGACGTGTATTATTCTTTGTGTTCTTATATATGTGTTTATTTCTCATTTCATCATTATTCATTGGCACATTATTCTAACTGTGTTAAATGTGTACCAGTACAAGATCTACCATACTGTAAGTTGATGATTTGTAATGATATTTCTTTTCTTTTGTAATTACATTAATACTTATTAAATTTTATTAATTGTAACTAGAAACTGTTTTGGGTACGTATCTTTAATATTGTTGACTCTATTGTATCGTCCTTTGTCAGGCACTGCTTACAACGAGCCAATTAAAATTAAAATAGGAGATTAATTTCTCATATTAGAAGCCAGTGTGTAACAACAATTTTCAGTGAATGACAATATTCAGTGAATGACACTATTCAGTATCTGACTATATTCAGTTAATAATATTCAGGAAATGACGCTATTCAATTAATGAAAGCATCTAAAGAAACATTTTGGGCCCCCACACCAAAAAAAAAGATTTAATCAAATTTTGACGGTCCTGAAAGTTTTGGCTCAAATGACAAGCAGCCTAATGCCATGTTATGAATCTAAGTAACGTTCCTGATAGTTTCCACCCTTATGACAAGCATCTCAACCGTCATGTCATTCACCTGCTACCACTTCATTTTCCTCCCCAGATATTCTATGTGCTATTTCTGATCTTATTCGTCAAAGCCCTGGCAACTCCGTTCTGCGGGAATCCTCAACTGGACCTGGTGGTCATCGTGTGGCTCATTGGGTTTCTAGTGGACCAGCTTTACATCGTTGCCGCCAAGAAAATGGTAGCCATTACATTTCATCGAAGTAAAGGGTTGGCCAAAATTTTTAACGATTACATTTCAGTGCATCGACACGTTAAGAGGAAGACGGCACGGTTGGCCAATGTGTAACTCATCAGACTATTGACGAATCCACAATGTTTATTTTTTCTTGAGGGAGTGATGCTGACAGTGGAGGCTACGTCACAAACAAACGCGCCCAAAAATACACATACATACATACACAGATATACATACACATACATACATGCACATACATATATACATACATACTTACATACACAGATGCATACATACATACAGATACATACAGATACATACATACACATACATACACATACATAAATACACATACATACATACATACAGATACATACATACACATACATACATACATAAACATACATACATACGCAGACATCATTACATTTTGCACATCATTTCATTCAATGTAAATTTAAATATTAACTCCTTCCTCTGTCCCGACCCCTGGATTGTAGATTGATTTGACTTAGAAAAAAGTGTGATTTCATTTGAATGGTTTAATTTTTTTTTTAGCAATTTTCGTATTTACAAATGCAGAGTGATTGGGATTTTCTCTGACACCGTATCCCGAAATGTAAGACTGGGGCTAGAGAATCTCTTTATTCATTTTTTTTTTTTTTGCAGCATTGCACCGAGTTAGCTATTGGCAGCAACATAAGAACTATCATAGCCGTGTCCTACACGCTGATCATCATGGTATGGTTTCGCTTTCTGCACCCACAAGAACTGCCGTACGCCACTGTGAAAAGCCTTCTAAGCTTCAGCCTGATCTTCTTCTGCTACTACGCCATGGGCTTCTTCTTCCCCGTGTCTCCGGTGTTTGGTCCCATGCTGGTCAACATAACCGTCATGGTAAGCCTGATTGTGGGGGGTCGGGGGTGGTGTGTTGTGGCTGAGATAAGGGTTATAAGAGTTGGGACGGAGATTATGGGTACAATAAATATACACAGCTACAGCCCATGTGTGTTTTGTGCGTGACCATGATTGCATCGACTGTTTAACGACTGATTCAAAGACGGATCCAGTTGGATGCACACAGACTAGTGGCTGAATGGACGGTAGGGCAAAAATGGACGACTCCCCATTGACGAGTTTTTAAGTTGACGTGGCCCCTGAGATAGAAATATATTCGAACTGTGACCCCAGGACGTAACCCGTTCCCTGTTATGAAGTAGTCCCGACCCTAGTCTATCAAGGTGTTCAATTAACTCCATAAACATCGGTTTTCAGAAAGCGTGAGAGATGTGGACTCTAAAATCCGCATAAAATTCAGCAACTAAGTGTGATGTTTCTCAGGTTATTATAAATTTCACTATCCTTCCCAATCCTTTCCCCCGTGTCCATCCACTGATCACCTCCACACCCCCTCCGTGTCCATCCACTGATCACCTCCACACCCCCTCCACTGATCACCTCCACACCCCCTCCGTGTTCATCCACTGATCACCTCCACACCCCCTCCGTGTCCATCCACTGATCACCTCCACACCCCTCCGTGTCCATCCACTGATCACCTCCACACCCCCTCCGTGTCCATCCACCGATCTCCTCCACACCCCCTCCGTGTCCACCCACTGATCACCTCCACACCCCCTCCGTGTCCCTCAACTGATCTCCTTCATCCTGCCCTCCTTGTCCGTCCGTCCCCTCTAATCTCCCCAATCCTCCCCTCCGTGTCCCTCCACTAAACTCCTCCCTATTGATCTGTGTCATCAGATGAAACAAGACCTCATCATCTGGCTGAAAATGTGGAGCATGACATTCATCTCTGGGGCCATCTCCATCCACGCCGTCGTCTACCCGGCCTACCCTTTTGGCTGGCCGGCCTTTTACAAAGCCATACGTCGGGGCATCTTCGCCCTGTTCATGACAGACATTGAGGATGTACGCAGCAGTAAGCGAACCCGTGATTCTTTTAAGACTTTGTAAAGAAAACAAACTGACTAGTCATTAGACGTTTCCCCTATTAGTAAAATAAGGGATATTAAAATATAGAATGTCCCCATAGTTGTGGCTATTGGGAGAAAAAAAAAAGGGGGGGGGGAGAGGCAGACAAGAGTCCAAGTATCGGGAGTTACGATTGATTACTGTTATACTGTTATACTGTTATATGCAGAGTTTGAATATAGGATTCCAAAAAAACCCTACTTAAATAACGAATCCACAATCCAGGAAATGGCATATCTGGGTAAAGTGTAAGGAATCCAACAAGTGGGAGTTATTACATTAACGATCTAACAAGTAATCTGTTATGTCTTCAATGATTTCAATGTCCATCTGTGTATAACTAGTCCCTATGTAATGAGTGTTAGGCTATGGTTCAGATGAACCATGTCATTAGTTGTTCAGCTACTCAATATGTAATAAGTAATGTGTCATATTGCATAGGAACAACGTCTGTATAACTACTCCATTTTTGCGATAGTGGAATGTTTTCTACAAATACACGCTGCGACGGAATACGTGATAAATAATATTTAATGAACCTTTCGGCTACTAAGCAAATTATGGTGCAATATATTATTTTATTGCCGGCTAGACTAAGAAATTTGTGGGCAGATTTTTGCTACGGGTCTCAAACTGTTTTATAGACCATCATTTGTCAGGTGCTTTCTTTTAAGTTGGAAGACAGCAGCTGAAGTTAAATTTAACTTCGTCTGACTCTGTGGAAACTCATATAATTCGTTTTCATGTGCAGAGCTCGCTATGGAAAACTGATTTGTGAATAATAAATAATGCATACAATTAGTAACACATTTATGTCAAATTTCAGATGACCCATGTAACTGTCTGTATAACTACTCCACTCAGTTTGGTTGCCAAGGTAAGTCCGTTAATGGTCGCTGACAGCCCTCAGCCATTTCTGTGATATGAAATCTGATTAGAAATAGTCAACCTGACAACAGTAACGGGTCTTTATTTGAGTAATATGCCAATCAAACCACATTGGTTGACAAGCTCTGAGATAAACAGACACAATACAAGTGTGCTTCTGTGAGAGTCCATAGTCGGGAAAGCTAATGTAGAATCAACGTAACGTAACACTTGCGGTCATATCATGCCAAAGAGTGTGGCAGCTGTGTACAGCAAACAGGACTCGAGCCCTACGGGAACGCATGGGAACGGCGTTCCTGTAATTTTCACAACCAAGCACAACGTTCCTGTTAGCTGGCCTGCAGGACAGTCCCTGTAGAATATTGTAGATATGTGCAACCTGTGCGGCAGGTACATCAGGTTTGAGATCATCACCCACCGTGCTGTTAATTTTATTAGTATGGCATAAATGTTAACTCACTTGGGTATGACATGCTCTCCATGATGCTTTTAATACATGCTTTAACCGGAACTCGTAATACAAGTTGAAACCGGAACTCGTAATAAATGTTTAAATTGGAACTCATAATACATGTTTAAACCGGAACTCATAACACATGTTTAAGCCAGAACTCATAACAAATGCTGCGCTGTAGTTGCTAAGAAATAGATACATTTTATTTCGGGGAGGGGAGGAATCTTGGTTGAGTTCCCACACTTTTTTTTCTCCCTGCCCAGTTAACGCTGTTACACACGAAGTAACAGTGACATCGAAAAGGTAGACTATTTGTATGTTAAATCAATAATTTACAGAACAAATCAGCATTTCTTGAAGAAATTTTCAAAAATATAGTTCTTCACCCTTATATAATTTAATGACTAAATAACGAATTAAAACAAAGAAACTCTTTAAATGATACAAGTTCATCCTAAAATTTGACAATTGTGTCAATACTTACTTTACTTACTTACTTACTTACTTACTTACTTACTTACTTACGATCATGTGGAATTACAAAGCGTTATTATGTACCTTCATCTCTCGTTCTGATTTACAGCTAGTGAGATTCCTGGTGAGTTATATGTTAAATTTCATTGTTGCTGAATGGATGTTGATGTTGTTTAAAACAGCTAAATCACATAACTGTCATAGCATCACTGTCATCACATCCCCGCCATCACATGACTGTCATCACATGACTGTCATCACATGACTGTCATCACATGACTGTCATCACATGACTGTCATCACATGAATGTCATCACATGACTGTCATCACATGACTGTCATCACATGACTGTCATCACATCACTGTCATCATATCACTGTCATCACATCACTGTCATCAGATCACTATCATCACATCACTATCATCACATCCCTGTCATCATATTACCGCCATATCCCATTGTCATCTCATTACCTGTCATAACATCCCTGACATCACATCACTGTCATCACATGACCGCCATATCATCAATGTCATCATATTACTGTCATCACATCACTGTCATCACATGAACGCCATATCACCACTGTCATAACATCACTGTCATCACAGTTATGGCTTGTAATTGCAATTCAAAATCTTGTGTTGAGCTAAGTTGTACTAGACGAAACTTAAAACAAATGATTTTTATTTAATCTATAAGGTCTATAATCCCTGGGGAAGTGTATTAGAACACTGCCCATTCCTTGGTCATTTGGGCACATTTCTCCCCGATTCATTCAGAGTCCACATTTTCCATTTCCAAAATATAGTCCATTTTAAATGAAATAATTGTTAAATAAATGTTAGCACTGTAAATGACACGCTGACGAGTTCTCTGACAAGCTGACAAGCTGACCAACAAGCCTTGGATCTTAATCTAACTGGATCAATGATGATGATTCGATAAGTATTTTGATCTGCGCCCCCCCTCCCCCCCCCCCAAAAAAAAAACGTCTCTCATTTCCTCTCCAGTGCTCCAAGTGATCCTGTCTAGGGCTTCTGTCTAGGGCCTCTGTCTAGGGTCTCTGTCTAGGGCCTCTATCTAGGGCCTCTGTCTTAGGACCTCTGTCTAGGGCCTCTGTCTGGGACCTCTGTCTAAGGCCTCTGTCTAAGGCCCTTGTCCACACTTGATTTAGTGACATCTCTGGTCAGAGATGTCAGATGTTTTAAATCTTGATGGTTTAGACGATTTAGATAGTTACTTTGCTTCTTTCCCAAAAAACCCTATCATCCTAACCCCATTAACCACAACCCTATTACCACAACCTCATGACTCACAACCCCATTATCCCAAACCCCCATTACCCCAACCACATTACCCCATCTCTATTACCCCACACCTTGTTACCCCAACCCTATTGACCATCTCCATCCCCCAACCCTATTGACCATCTCCATTCTAAACAGTTTTCATCTACTGCTGACTACCATTAACAAGCTGATGGGTTCTATGTCATGAAAGCATATTTTAACATGTCACGACACTGCCAAAACCTTTGTGTCTGATCCCACAGGCACGGTGCGAGAGAGACTCGAGACGTGTCCGTATCACAGTCTGGGAAGCTACTTGGTGGTGTTGCAGTACATCTTCAGCACCAAGCTGGTCTACAACACACTCATCTTCGCCGTGACAAGGTCAGGGTCAGGATGGACACACGTGTCCACCACACTATAGGAATCGCTAAGAAGATTTGCCATGGCGTGGGGTGTCCACCCCTGCCTCCACCGCACATTAGGGCATGGGCGGACTAAATATTATTGTAATACTTAGTACGATCTGAGCGGCATTCACTCCAGCGAGTTCATTGGTGAAAATACAAGGCAACATTATGACGATAATTTCCCACAATACATGGCGTGATATCATCTCACCATCGCGATATAAAAATGCTATCAGAGTTTCAGGATGATGGTTGTAGAATGTTTGAATTTCTGACGAGACCCTCACCCTCCTCCATATGCACGCGTTCGTAAAATCTCCAAAAGCTGACGACCATCCGCCCTCAATCTGGACGTTCTATATGGATGACCCCTTAATTGGAGCTTTTTTTCTCTTCAAAATTCAACACAATGACATTTTAAAAAAAAATCAATTTTAAAACCAAAACATTAAAACCATTTTGCGCCTAGGGTGTAAAAAAGAAGAAAAAAAAAACAATTAAAAAAAACAACAAAATAAATTAAATTTAAAAAAACAAACAAAAATATTCGTTGTTGCACAAAGAAATCTTCTGAGGACATCTTTTGAAAAAAAAAATGATTATGAGGCCTATTTTGGAAGACCTATATTATTTTAGTTGTTTTATTTATTTATTTATGTACCCACATCCTTTATATCAGATGGAATCCTTTCTTGAATAAATAGAATATTTTTTTTTTTCAATTTCGTCGTCTCAAACTTTACTTTTTACAACTCACTACAACTGTTTTCAACTCACTACTAATGGTTATAACTCACTACAACTGGTTACAGCTCACGACTACTGGTTACAACTCAGTACTACTGGATACAATTGACTCCTAACCAGAACAATAGCCCCAAAACCAGCACTGTACTGCATGGTACAAAAAAATTGAATGGTCTCATTACATTTGATTGTACTTAAACATAAACACGTCCCGCTAACGTTTGGCCTTTTGAACTCCCCCAGTGTGACCCTGTCAAGTACATACGAGAAATCCGTGGAGATTTGGAAGTATCAATTTTTTCGCCTGGTCCTCAACAACCAAAGGCGTCCTTTTCTGCCAGCGCCCCTGGTGCTGTGTGTGTACCCCTTCATTTTACTGTTCTGGCTCTACAAGGCCATCCGATTTTTTTGCAAGGCTTGCTCGCCATGCTGTGTTCCCACTAAAACCAAGGTAAGGAACTGCAAGGGACCGCTGTGTTCCAACTAAAACCAAGGTAAGGAACTGCAAGGGACCGCTGTTTTCCAACTAAAACCAAGCTAAGGAACTGCAAGGGACCGCTGTGTTCCAATTAAAACCAAGGTAAGGAACTGCAAGGGACCGCTGTGTTCCAACTAAAACCAAGGTAAGGAACTGCAAGGGACTGCTGTGTTCCAACTAAAACCAAGGTAAGGAACTGCAAGGGACCGCTGTGTTCCAACTAAAACCAAGGTAAGGAACTGCAAGGGACCGTTGTGTTCCAACTAAAACCAAGGTAAGGAACTGCAAGGGACCGCTGTGTTCCGACTAAAACCAAGGTAAGGAACTGCAAGGGACCGCTGTGTTCCAACTAAAACCAAGGTAAGGAACTGCAAGGGACCGCTGTGTTCCAACTAAAACCAAGGTAAGGAACTGCAAGGGACCGCTGTGTTCCGACTAATACCAAGGTAAGGAACTGCAAGGGACCGTTGTCAGTTCCCGGGCCTTCACATTTCATACTTACGTGAGAGTAGAAGTCTTATGAAGACCGGTTCATCTACTGCCAATGAGCAGTGAGTGCGGGGCCTCCCCGGAGTACGTGATAGTGTATGACAGTAGATCCAGATCTAAGTTCCGATAAATTACATTGTACAGATTGTCGTGTACCCAAGTTTATATTATGGAACCTATCTGGTCTCTCTTAAAGATATATTACGCTTCTGGTGTGATTTGTGGACTGCTTCCTAACCACCGAATTTGGTATTGAGAGTATATTACAAATAATTCTCAAGGTTTGAAAGAAAGTGTGGTTCAGTCATGAGTTCAATAACGAACAAAATATAATTCCCGATAACTACGCTTAAATGATTTTTTTTTCATACTTGAATGAGACGGATTCAATGAGACGGATTCAATGAACCAGGTTCAATGAGACAGGTTCAATGAGACAGGTTCAATGAGACAGGTTCAATGAGACAGGTTCAATGAGATCAATTATATGAGACAGATGGCGACTATTTGACTAAATAAATAAAATCTCCGCATTGCCCATGTTACTTGTAAAATGAAGGGAAGATCATTCATTTAGATTTCCCTCGGATCCCGCGCACCGACACTTGGTTATTGTTCCTTAACTGTATGTTTGTCTCTAAATGTTCGTGAACCGATTGACTGGTCAGACATGCACGTTTAAAGACTTACAGGACTACGGGTTCTAAAAAAAAAAAAGACTTACCGGACATTCTGCATTACGTTTTTGATGATATTCCCCATGCCACATTGATACGTCTTAACGTGCCTTTGTCTCCAGCCCATTCCCAGTCATGACTACTACATGTGGAGGAGCCTCATGAGGCTTCACAAGAGGCTGGAGAAACTCAAGCAGGAAAAACTTAATCTAGCGAAAGATGCCGAGGACAGGTATGTAGACCTGTGGGGAACACAGCTTGAACTTAGAACAAGGGTCAGGGTGTCCTTAGAGCTGGGAACACAGCTTGAACTTAGAACAAGGGTCAGGGTGTCCTTAGAGCTGGGAACACGGCTTGAACTTAGAACAAGGGTCAGGGTGTCCTTAGAGCTGGGAACACAGCTTGAACTTAGAACAAGGGTCAGGGTGTCCTTAGAGCTGGGAACACAGCTCGAACTTAGAACAAGGGTCAGCGTGTCCTTAGAGCTTCTAACGTGTGACTAGTTTTGTCTGTCAGTCGATACCTGCAGTTTGGAGTCACTTGAGCGGCAAGACAGAATCAAGACTCAAAATTGTGTTCTCATTCATTCCCACCCACTGCACATCCTCCCAATGCACACCCTACACTGCATTAACTACCACTGCAAACACTCCCACATCACTACATCCCAATGCACTCCCTACAACTGAACTCTAACCACCAGAGACCATCTCACTGCACTCTGCCCACTGCACTTTCTCCCACTGCACACCATCCTACTGCATTCCTCCACTGCACTCCCTTCCAATGCCCTTCTTCCCACTGCACACAATCCCACTACACACCATCCCACTGCACATCATCCCACTGTACAATATCCCACTGCACACCAAACCACTGCACACTATCCCACTGCACACCATCCCACTGCACACCTTCCAACATCACACCATCGCACTGCATTCCTCCACTGCACATCACCCCACTGCACACTATCCCACTGCACAACATCCCACTGCACAACATCCCACTGCACACCATCGCACTGCACACCATCCCAAGCACAACATCCAACTGCACACCATCCCAAGCACAACATCCCACAGCACACCGATGCACTGCACAACATCCCACTGCACACCATCCCACTGCACACCACCCCACTGCACACCATCCCACTGCACACCATCCCACTGCACACCATCCCACTGCACACCATCCTACTGCACAACACCCCACAGCACAACATCCAACTGCAGAACATCCCACAGCACACCATCCCACTGCACAGCATCCCACTGCACACCACCCCACTGCACACCACCCCACTGCACACCGTCCCACTGCACATCATCCCACTGCACTCCCTCCTTCTGCCTCGTCCTATAGGTTGACAAAGATATCAAAGGACCAGTTGAACCAGGGCAAGCAGCTGAACAGTCTCAACGACAGGCTGTTTGGCGTCATCAACAGCCAGACAACGATTTCCCTGACACTGGAACAAATGCAGCATGTTATGGCTGAAATGGGTAAACATAATGTGATCATTCCATCATACAAAAGCGTGTTAATCAAACGCAATTTTGTAGTCATCGATTGAAGTCAGCTAGTTAAATATGTGGATAGAAAGGGGCGACCCATCGGGCTTAAACATCAAGTTAGGATTTCAAAAGGAATAAGATCAGTCAGAACATTTTGAGTCAATTTAGATTCCTAAATAAATATTTCTGAGAAGACTACTCTCATTTGATTATACAACTCTATAACTGCAGACAATATTTATTTTTGGTACAAGTTTCAACTAACTCGTCGAAAGTATAGACAGTTTGCTCTCTTACAGTGACTTTGCCCCACCTTTACTCAGGTATGGCTATGCCCGTTACTCAGGTAAGGCTATGCCCCGTTACTCAGATATGGCTATGCACCGTTACTCAGCTATGGCAATGCCCCGTTACTCAGGTAAGGCTATGCCCCGTTACTCAGCTATGGCAATGCCCCGTTACTCAGCTATGGCAATGCCCCGTTACTCAGCTATGGCAATGCCCCGTTACTCAGGTAAGGCTATGCCCCGTTACTCAGCTATGGCAATGCCCCGTTACTCAGGTAAGGCTATGCCCCGTTACTCAGGTATGGCTATGCCCCGCTACTCAGCTATGGCAATGCCCCGTTACTCAGGTAAGGCTATGCCCCGTTACTCAGCTATGGCAATGCCCCGTTACTCAGGTAAGGCTATGCCCCGTTACTCAGATATGGCTATGCCCGTTACTCAGGTAAGGCTATGCCCCGTTACTCAGCTATGGCTATGCCCGTTACTCAGGTAAGGCTATGCCTGTTACTCAGCTATGGCAATGCCCCGTTACTCAGGTAAGGCTATGCCCCGTTACTCAGCTATGGCAATGCCCCGTTACTCAGGTAAGGCTATGCCCCGTTACTCAGATATGGTTATGCCCGTTACTCAGGTAAGGCTATGCCCCGTTACTCAGATATGGCAAGGCCCCGTTACTCAGATATGGCAATTCCCCATTACTCAGATATAGAAAGGGCCCGATGTTACTCACATATGGCAATGCCCCGTTACTCAGGCATGACTACCTTAATGTTTTCAACTTTTGACTCCAGGCAACAAACACTTTCACATTGGCGAGGCCTTGATGTCCCGTCTGCCACACAGCAAGTGCCGGAAGTCCCCTTACCCTGCAACATCAATCAGACGCTATCCGGTCTTTGACAAGAACGTGTCGTGGGAGGTGAGATCTCTTTCTGGAGAAATTCGGAAATTAATTTGATCTCCGTTTTAAATCAGCATGATGTGTAACTCATTGTTGAGAGGAGGGCTTTCCGTTGGTTTTATAGTTGGCCCAGTCAGTCGCCCATTGGCGTGGCTAGTTTTTGATGGAGGGTTTTCCGTTGGTTTTATAGTTGGCCCACCCAGTCGCCCATTGGCGTGACTAGTTTTTGATGGAGGGCTTTCCGTTGGTTTTATAGTTGGCCCACCCAGTCGCCCATTGGCGTGGCTAGTTTTTGATGGAGGGCTTTCCGTTGGTTTTATAGTTGGCCCACCCAGTCGCCCATTGGCGTGGCTAGTTTTTGATGAACTGGGTAGTCTCAGACTTTGCCGCAACTCAGTACTTTGAAGCAATAAGACACAGAAAACAAACAAACAGGGAGACAAACACGCTTAGTTTGGTGTACAGTTAAGTAGATGACAGGCAATGGTAGACACATTCTCAATGACTGAAGTGACCCACGGAATCGAAGAAACTGCGTATCAGATTGACATTAACATATCTATTAATATTAAGATAAGAGGGAAATGGAAGATTATTATAAAACAACTAGGATTGCGTAAGTAATGTTGGGGGCCATCCATAGAGTAAGTCCGCAAAAAGTCAAATTTTCGACCCCCTCCTCCCCGTTTGACCCCTGTTGCACACGCACTTTTTTATTTGTTTTGATGAACCCTCTTGCATACATACAACCCCCACGCCCACAAACAAACAAACAAAGACACAAACAAATTCAAGTAATCGTTATATAGTTATGACGTCACAGTAGACAAACTGTGTCGCGAGTTTTCACCGCTGGTTGTTCGGCGAGTCCAATGGTTCAAAGAATATCAATCGCATCACCCTGGGTGCTCTTTGCTCTCGGGAAGACCTGTGATAATGAAGGGAAGAGCGACAGGCGCCACAATCAGGAGGCGCCAAAAATCTTCTTTTGACAGGACTTTAATGGTGCATTAAAGTACTAGAGGCACTAAAAACCTTCCTTATGCTGCTCCGCCCTTGGGGGGTGGGGGGCCACATATTTCTACATGTGTTGCTGCAGCTACCTCACCGGTAAGTTGCGAGCAGTACATAATTTTTAGAATTTTATTTCCCCTTTAAATCCGGTATGACATCTTCTCTAGCGGTCGCGGTGCCAACAATAACCCACGGAGTACTGCTTGCAGAGGGCGCTCAGTGACCTACACATGTGTTTTAATTATTTTTACCCCAAACCCTTTATTTTATTTTGTTGTAGTATTTGCTATTTCGAAGCGTAGTTGGTGGAGACTCTGGTGGAGACCCTGGGGGAGACCCTGGGGGAGACCCTGGGGGAGACCCTGGGGGAGACCCTGGGGGAGACCCTGGTGGGGACCCTGGTGGGGACCCTGGTGGGGACCCTGGTGGAGACCCTGTTGGATCCTAACATTTTTGCATAGGCGTCGGAAATTTTTAAAAGTTAGAAACCACTGGCGTAGAGAGAGAGATAGAGAGAGAGAGAGAGAGAGAGAGATAGATAGAGAGAGAGAGAGAGAGAGAGAGAGAGAGAGAGAGAGAGAGAGAGAGAGAGAGAGAGAGAGAGAGAGAGAGAGAGAGAGAGAGAGAGAGAGAGAGACCTAGGCTCTAGGTGAGATGATGTGTGGTCGACATCAGGAAATGCTTGCCCATATTTTTTCAATTTCTCTTTCCGAAGTTGACATTGCATAAACCATTGAAGATGTTTCAATAAAATTCGAATTTTCACCGTCGCACGTTAGTATCGGGTATAAAGGTAACGCACTGAATGACTTTGTTTGGTGCTAAAACTCGTGATAAAGTTTGTAATCTGGTATAAAGGTCACGCACTGAATGAATTTGTTTGGTGCTAAAACACGTGATAAAGTTTGTAACACATCTGAAATGTAATGTAACGCATCGCCAAAGACAACTTATGTCATGTTGGGAACATATGCTGGTGTCATGTTGGGAACATATGCTGGTGTCATGTTGGGAACATATGCTGGTGTCATGTTGGGAACATATGCTGGTGTCATGTTGGGAATATATGCTGGTGTCATGTTGGGAACATATGCTGGTGTCATGTTGGGAACATATTCTGGTGTCATGTTGGGAACATATGCTGGTGTCATGTTGGGAACATATGCTGGTGTCATGTTGGGAACATATGCTGGTATGTAAAAACTGTTTGAGGATAAAAAATTTTGATCTCTATGAAATAACAAAAAACATTAATATGGCACTATTTCGTCCTTAGGAAAGTTATCCCACCTATGACCCACCTGCCTACTCAAAACCCTTGGAGGAATATGAGGAGGACCGGCGACCTTACATTGACCCGGATATGTTTGAGTGAGAATCCCTGGACCTTTGAGCTTTGTTTTCATTAAGTGGATAATTTATGCAATTTTGTTTTATGTTAATACCCGATGGCAACAGAAAGACCTACGAATTATTTTGAAATATCGAAGAATGCTATTAGTGTCTTAAATTTCTCTAGCTATCCGACCTGTCACCATTCTTATAAACATGCCGGCTGACACTTCCCGCCTTGAATAGCTAACACATGCCTAATCTGCTTGAACTTATATTTAATCGAATATTTACTGTCTGCCAGCCTCATGAGACAGAGAGAGGAAGTGAACCTGCTGGACAAGGTGAGTCCCGTGGCCCACGTCTTTCTCCAGTTCGAGCCTTCTTTCAACCAGGAGGTGGAGGCCACCACGGCCAGTGGGGACAAGTATGTCGTCAACAGGACCAGTTGGATTATCAAAGACGACCAGCCCATGCTCTACACGTTAGATTCGAACAACATTCCAAGGTATCCAAGTTGTCTGCCTCCGTGCTCAAGTTTTCTGGTTCGTTAAGTATTCTAGCATTTTACTCCATCATTTTTACTCCATCATTTTATTCCATCATTTTTATTCCATTATTTTACTCTGTCGTTTTACAGCATCATTTTACACCATCACTTTTACTCCATCCCTTTACTCCATCATTTTACACCAGCAATTTACGCCATCGTTTTACTCCAATATTTTACTCCTTCATTTTCCACCGACATTTTTCGTACACAAATGAATAACTCAAAAAAAAAAAAATCAATTTTTCCTCTCAGGAACCCCATGGGACGCACAGGTCTCCGAGGGCGTGGCAACTTGTGGCGCTGGGGCCCCAATCACATGATCTACGCCATCGTTTCCCGGTGGAAGAGCATTTACAACTTCTCGGACATGATCCAGGGACCAAAGATTGTCAACGGGAAGAAGGTGATGGAGGTTTTGGTAGTTCTCAACGAAAGCACTAACGAGGACTCACTGCCTGGGGTTGGTATATTAAATATTTAGCGTAGCAATGTAGCGTTACTTGAATACGATTGACCTTACAGTCGGGATAAACACAAGCAATCTCTTATTGACTTATAGACCTCGTGGGCTGAGATAAATTTGAGCATTAAAAAAATTAACATTTTTTGTTGTTTCGACTTGGTTGGTATGAATGAGGCATTTCAATCGAAGTAGAGTGCTGTAGGAAGAATAAAATAATTCAAACTCACTTTAGATCGCTATTAGTTATACAACTGCTTTGCTCATTGATCTGTCATCTCACAACTATGAAAATTTAAGCAAATGATACATTGAAAAAATCGGCAGTAATATAAGAAGAATATTACATCTATAAGACACGTAATATGATCTCAGACACCTAGCTATAAGACACATATGATGATCTCAGACACCTAGCTATAAGACACAAATGATGATCTCAGACACCTAGCTATAAGACACATATAAGACACATATGATGATCTCAGACACCTAGCTATAAGACACATATGATGATCTCAGACACCTAGCTATAAGACACGTATGATCTCAGACACCTAGCTATGACACATCAGTTGATCTTAGACACCCACTACTTGCTTCTCACTGATCAGGACTTCATCAGCGGCCGTATGAGTAAATACAATGTCATCTGTGAGGTGTTTATGAGAGATCTTCTTGGGGAGAAGGAGGTGCCCAGCACAACACAGCTGGACCAGGACGACATGACACAGGTATAAGTTCTGCACAGACCCAGGCCCAATGCTTTATCAGCTCATGTGCTTTAAATGCGTTCAGGTACATCTTCGCTACAAATGTCCTTTTCAGGCTTTGGGGGGGGGGGGGGGGACAGGGCCCCCCAAAAGAAAAAAAGGGCCCCCCCCCCCCGGGCGAAAAAAAAAGTCCCTTTCCGGGTTTTGGGGGGGGGGGACAGTGCCACCTAAAGGAACAAAAGTGCTCCCCCACCTCGGACGAAAAATAAACACACCAATAACGTACAGCTAAGGACCTATACAAAATAATAAATTTCAATTTAAAAACATTTCATACAGAGAACTAAATGGTAGGCGGTAGGCCTAACTGTTCAGATTAAGTTATGTGTACTACTAAACGTTCAAACGAATGTTGAGGCATTCGACATGTCTAATATATTACGTACCTTTATCGTTTTGAAAAATGTCCTTTGTTTTAAGATTTTGGCGCGTATAATGAGCAATACATAACAAAGGACTGAGAAAAAGAGGATGCCAAGAAAACGATACCTAAGCTAGTGATGCTCACAATATTTAATTTAATTATAACATGGAATTTCTATAGAAATAATTTTAAAAAACAAACTATATCAACTTACAGCAATTAAAAAAGGGTACACTATTCAAAAAATACACTTTTCATTTTTTTACACGCAATTATATAACGTCGAGTATAGCGAAAATATCACCCCATCTCTCTCTTTCTTTCTCTCTCTCTCTCTCTCTCTCTCTCTCTCTCTCTCTCTCTCTCACTCACTCTCTCTCTCTCTCTCTCTCTCTCTCTCTCTCTCTCTCTCTCTCTCCTAATAAAAATGATGACGGGATTTATCTAGGGACCTAACCACAAACTTTCAGTACAGAATTCTAGAGATTGCGTCACATGATGGCATTAATTAGAAAGATAAAACACATTCGAAAGTGAACGTTTCCCAATCAAGATCCGGAGAAGGAACTGAAGAGTGAAGTGTCCAGTGCAGAGTTGGTTCAATCAAGATCCGGAGAAGGAACTGAAGAGTGAAGTGTCCAGTGCAGAGTTGGTTCAATCAAGATCCGGAGAAGGAACTGAAGAGTGAAGTGTCCAGTGCAGAGTTGGTTCAATCAAGATCCGGAGAAGGAACTGAAGAGTGAAGTGTCCAGTGCAGAGTTGGTTCAATCAAGAATCATTTGGAGTGACATAGTCGTCATAGATTGCAAAGAGTCCGAATTTAACAATGATTGGGTCGAAAACAAATTATGAGAAGTCGTTTTCCAGGTTGATTGAAACATATTCGGTTAATAATCCATGAAATCATGGGATTGTGATTGAAACATATTCGTTCAATAATCCACGAATTCAAGAGATTGTGATAGAAACATATTTAGTTAATACATAAGGATTGCCTGGAATTTCTTATTCTAGCTCCTAGTCTGTACTTCTGATCACGTATGTTTAATCCGCACATGAACCGGGAGCCAAGATTTCTTTGATTTAGTGTTTGCCCTTCCCGCCAGTTTTTCCGCCAGTTTGTCAGTAGTGATTTCATTCTGTCCGGAATCCTGGGCCGCACTGTCCCGGGCACGTCGAGCTTGACCAGTAACTTGATCTACAGCGGATACGTGGACGACAGCAACAACACGGACAATGCGTGGGTGGAGGCAGAGATTTGGAGCTTTCACTTCAACAACAAGGATAAACTGGACAGGAAGATTCTACAGGTAATCTGAGCCGATATCAGCCTGTTTTTTCCTAAGATTGTAAGCTAAAATCAATTGATGTCAGTTTGTTTCTTCCTAAGATTTTACGGTAAAATTAATTGATGCCAGTCTGCTTCTTCCTGCTCCGGACGGTTATAATTTTGTTCCACTTGATATTTTATAGAATATAAATTAATGGCATTATTTGCAAGATGAAATGGATTTAATTAAAATATTAGTTGGTGTATCGCAAACGCTTTTGAGTACTTAATATACCTATGAAACAGATTAACGCGCATAAAAATAACAACAAATCAACACTTACAACTTCAAAAGTAAGTTACATGTACCATTCAAATGATAATATATGGTGATTGATTCTTTCACAAAATATCGCTGATAAAACTACCGTGGTGTTTTTGTGATGCAAGTCGATGGAATTTGAGCAACTCAATGTTCTTTCCAGATTACTCGCCTCCTGCTCCTAGTACAGTGGTCTGCAAATCACGGCTCTTTAGCGATCTGAGTGCGGCTCGCGTTTTACTCCAAAAAACATGGTTCTTGGCAGGTTCTTGAAAAGAAATTTGGCTCTCAAATTTGTTTTCATCGTCCTGCTGCTGAATTTTGGCTCTTTTGATTCTTGAGTTTCCGACCACTGTCCTAGTATTACAACTCAGCAGCCAAATTGACTAATAGAATGCCAACAAGGGAATTGATCCATATCAGAACTAACAATTGAGTTGATCAATATCTGATTCGATTAAATTTCTTGAAATTTCAGAGAGACAAATATTGGCGGGAAGTGTCGTCTGTCATGAACCTTGCAGGAAATCAACAAAATTTTGTGTTGGAAGTGGCACGAATGTATGACGATGGAACCACCTAAGATTCAATGTGTTGGAAGTGTTTAATATTTTTTAAAACATAATGTTAATTAAATTAGTATTGTACGTTTTTTCAAGCTGTGTGTTGCGCTCCTTTTTATTCAATTCAGTATCCGAAAGAAAGAAAACGCGAGGTTTAAAAAAAAAAAGAACCGAAATATAAAAATGGGTTAGGGTAAATCCCGAAAGAGGACGAAACAAAACATAAACACGTCTGCAAAAATCCATATTCGATAAACGAAGACGGTAAAAATTAAGAAATGTTTAAAAAAAAACAAAAAAACTGCATAAGATAATTTATTTCATTTGCTAAAAATATTGAAATAAAAGTGCTCAAGCCTTTGTTCATAATTGAACTTATTGATCTTAAGAAATGAAATATTGTAAAGTTTAAAATATTTTTTTCATTGCTATGAATCTAACTTTAAAAAATTAATAACTTCTTAAGTTTTCATCTAATTCCCGTGTATAGTGTTTGTTAAAAGTTAGTATCTTTGCAAAAGTCTAATTTAATAATTTAAAACTAGTAGTATGGCACCCGCTCTGTGTATGGCTAATGTATGGCTAATTATCTAATTAGCGGAACTTTATAATCAAACATTCAAAATATATCCCATCAGCGGCAGTATAGACATTCGAAGTATTTCCCATAGATTACGGCAGCTATTCCCAACTCCTATGATTCGCGGAGCCCTATTAAGAATCAAATTTTATGGGGGGGGGGGGGGGACCCCCTTAACCCTAACCTTGACCTTTCCCTGTAATTTTTAAAGCATTTAGGATTTTCCTGGAGCAGACAAGAAGCCCCTGAGAAGCACATTTTGGGAACCACTGGGCTACAAAATAAGACATTGAAATTAATTCCTATCGTCTGCACTATTGTCTGCACTATCAAAGTTAAAGTATTTCTAATTTGATGCAGGGTCATATATATTTTAAATAGCATTGGTTTCAGTAGTTTACATTGTATCTAAGTATAGCAGCGACTGTTGTTCCATCCGACCTTTTTTTGCCGGCACTTTTAAGGCGTTGGATATCCCTCAGGGCTGAATTCATTTGATCTTGAAACAAGCTGTAATGTGTTAACATGGACGCAAGTTCCTTGTTTGACCGGCTTGTCGTGGAAGGTTCGATGTCAGTGAAGCGTCAGATAAGGAACTGCTCCAACCTCTTGTCTTTCAGCATCGTATCATAGAGTTCTTGGTACTTGATGGGGGCGGACTCTTTCAGGCTACGGTTATAAGGTGAGGGGTGGGGGAGAGGGGTAATGTTACAGCACAATTTGAAAAGAATATTTCAGAATGATGGAATTTAAGTGGCAGTTGTGAGCGTTATAAATTATAAAGAGATAGAAGATTGAGAAGGCTTTAAAGACTAAGTTCATCGTTGTGAACTTATACAAAATGACAGAAAAATTGATGAGAGATGAAACACACATGATGGATCTATTTCTAGGCTTTGGAACACATTCATCCTTTGCTGATGATTTTTAAAATCACATACACAATCATAAAAACGAAAAGTATGTCAGATATATGCGAGTGTGAAATACTCAAAAAGTGTGTCAGATATATGCGAGTGTGAAATACTCAAAAAGTATGTCAAGATATATGCGTGTGTGAAATACTCAAAAATTGTCTAAGATATATGCGTGTGTGAAATACTCAAAAATTGTGTAAGATAAATACGTGTGTGAAATACTCAAAAATTGTGTAAGAAATATGCGTGTGTGAAATACTCAAAAATTATGTAAGATATATGCGAGTGTGAAATACTCAAAAATTGTGTCAGATATATGTGAGTGTGCGTACTTAATGAGCCGTTGTTCTAGAATGTGCGCTGTAAACATGTGCTGGATCAAGAATGATCTGAAGTCGTTGAGGTCTGCCAGTGTGAGGGTGGTGAAGTTCTCGTGGTACCATTTCTGGGTTGATTCAATGATCTGGGTCTCCTGGCAAAGTAAAAACAAAACAACATACAACAAAAATAATGTAATAATGATTAAACACTTGAATCCTAAACTTTCCAGTCAGAGTATTCGAGGCAGTGAAGCGATGGCCCCGGAATAATTTATTTAACCTTGACATAATACTAAAAAAAATAATAAGTTGTAAAACATTTGGAAAGTAAACAAATATTGGCATTTCAGTTTAACATTTGAAACAGTGTGGGTAGGAAAAAAATCACAAGGAAATGTATCTTTAATTAAAATAATTATAATAAATGTTGCACATTTTTTGTTTGTTCAACGAAAACTGCACGCCACTGATGCCAACAGTCTACTGACGCCACCAGCACGGCACTGATGCCAACAGTCTACTGACGCCACCAGCACGCCACTGATGCCAACAGTCTGCTGACGCCACCAGCACGCCACTGATGCCAACAGTCTACTGACGCCACCAGCACGCCACTGATGCCAACAGTCTACTGATGCCCCCAGCACGCCACTGATGCCAACAGTCTGCTGACGCCGCCAGCACGCCACTGATGCCAACAGTCTCCTGACGCCAGCATAACACTGATGCCGACAGTCTACTCACCTTTTCGAAGTGTTCTTTGATCATGTTGGCTTGGCAGATGAGCGCTTCCTTCAGGTCCCTGAGGCAATCATCTTTGATGCGTATTGCCTGCTTCTTGTTGGTGATCTCATCCAAGCCCACCCTGTGCATGAAGGGCTCCAGGTAGTCCCGGATGATGTCACTCTTGGCCAGTAAGCGATTAGCCTTGGCCTGGGCCTAGCAGCAAACAGTCAATGCTAAAAAAATCTATCGTTACTTATTTGTCTATGGATTCAAATGTTGCGCTTTATGTGTGGATTCAAATGGGAGAATTTATCTCTTTAGTCGTTTGTGTTTGTTCAGCCAGTGTTAAAATGTCGACTTACTAATTTACAAAAATGCTAACAAATATCTACCATAATTTTAGCGTGGCCTTATTGTTCCCAGAGCCTTGTCCAAACGCTGTGAACTTACTTTAAGTCGTATCCGGTTCTAAAAGGCACCGACCCAACACTGTGATATTTTACCTTAAGCTGTAGTCTGACTGCCCTAAGTGCCTCGTCCCTGTCAGCTTGTACGTACGTCTTCACCAGCTGCAGTTTCTCCTCCTCTTTACCACGCATCCTGAGGATGTGACGAACCTTGGTTTGGGGGGGGGGGCAGAAGAGTG